>JAVJIX010000274.1:760000-880950 GCA_036785185.1 Paratrypauchen microcephalus | reverse complement strand
GGGGGGGGGGGGAACGCGGTGGCACGAAGAAAACGCGCGGAGCAAGGATCCACGCGGATCCTTGTGCGGGTGCGTGGGGCTGGTGCTGGCTCGTGAAGGCAGAGTAGCGCGAAATGGTTCAGGTATGACAGTCTGACTCTGACCTCTCGCGCTAGGCAACGCTACGAGCACAGTACAGAGTTTGTTTTAGGGGGAGGGGCCAGGGGGGTAATCATTCGGATTTCGGTCAGTGTCTTGAGAAGGTCATGGTGTACAGTATGACAAAACAGTTGCGGTGATGGACCGAAAAAGATTGAAGCCATCAGGTGCCCAATTTCGAAAGAAACGGAAAGAAGAAGAGGAGAAGCAAGCAAAAGAAAAAGGTATGCTATCGACTAGTCTTCAAGTTTACTTAATGATGATGATGTTGTATTAGTTAAACTCCCCTGATGTGATTGTTGATGCATGTTTGCCCTTCCCCCAAGCACGAAAATATTGCTATCATCATTGCTTGGGTTAATGATGCTCTTGAGGAGGTCACGGTGTACAGTTAATCTTAAATCTTAAGTCGAACGAAGGCATAAGCTATATACATGGTTGTTCAAACATTATGTTACTAATGGTAACTCAATGTGCACTTTTAGCTACTGAGTACTGACTGATTCTGGCGAATATTGTGACCAATGTTTTGTTGGTTTTTTTTTGCTGGAGTGCACTTTTGCTTTCTTAAATAGCTGTTGGCCTACATGGCTATAATGTGAAATAATTGCGCCTTTGGTCTTTTTTATGTTTTTTTTGTATGTTATGTAGTTGTAGTTGTTGTGAATTGAGTTTGTATGGACAACGGTCTTGTTAGAGTTTGGTCGGAGAAGGGGGGCAAGAGTGGGTTTCGCCCCCAGGGAGTAAATCACTCTAAGAGTGGCAGTTTCGCCAAAATGACGATATAAGTTGTTAAACACATCTAAATGCAAATACCAAGAAATTAAAGCTGACATTCTGAACTCTTGTCCCGATTTTCAGCCCAAATGTCTTTCAGTGAACAACAAAAATAAGGGAATTTGCCTTGCTCTTCCAATACTGGAGGGGGGACGGTAACACAGATCAGAAAATAGTCTAATATGACCACTTTCACTAAGTTTCACTGCTCCTACTGCATCTTTGAACACAAAAATGAAATTATGTTTTCCAAAAGAAAATTGTGTTTCAGACCAAAAGAGGTTATATAAACATTTATAGCATTGAAGGCGAAAAAAGCCACATTTAGCAAACTTTCTCAAAGGCAAGAGGAATGCCCCGGATCCTCACCAGCTGTGATCATTACGTTCAAAAGGAAAACATAATGACTTCTTCTTTGAGGTTTTAAACTAATTAGGCTTGAAATATATAATTCGGAACAACAAACAAATCCACAGAGAGCAACCTGCAGCCAGTCTAAAACAAGTGTAGATTTGAATGATTGGCTATGGCAACACTTCTCTTCCACATGTCAGTCTAATTACCGCAAATATTCTGACTGAATTTTCGCAACTTCGGCTATCTAAGAGGGAAGGTACTGCGTTTATTCATACAGCTGCTTTTAAATATTTAGATATTTTAATGAGTCATCTGTTTGTACAAATATATTTCAGTGGTGCAATTTGTGGTATTAGGAGTGATTATCTTAAGTGTTCAGACCTCAATACAAAGAACAAATAGAGAAGTAGAGTAGGAAAAGTTAAAACAAAACAAAACAAAACACAGCATTTTTTATTTATCTTTTTATTTGGGTGAAGTGTTTTGTCTATGGAGTACACACATTTCAAGGTTAAAGGGTCCATATTACAGTACTTTCTGATCTGTTATGTTTCCTCATCACAAACCTGGAGTTGTGTTTTGTTTCATTCACACGTTTAACACACAAACCCTGCAGATTTAGGCTGAGTTCTTCTCTCAAACAGAAAACGCTTTGTTCCACCTTGTGATGTCATGTGGTAATACGTGAAGTGCTCCACTGTGTTTTTAAGCTCTGTACACCTTCACTAGAATCGTTTGGATGATTTCAGTCCTGAATCACCAATCTCCACTGAACTAAAGGTAAAAGGAAGTGTTAACTTGAAAACTACCACTTCATGACATCATGAGGAGGAACAGAGCATTTTGAGCATTGGAGATGTAGACAGACAATAAATCAGGATTACTCAAGCATGTGTGAATGAAAAAAACACAACTCCAGGTATGTTTCTGATGAGGTAACGACATTACAACAACAAAGTTCATAAGAGACAATTTTGTGTAATAGGATCTTTAACATTCACCATTAGCATTCGACTTCTATACTCACGCGTCCATTTGACAGTACAGATAACCTGTGCACAGAAGTCTATTCCAAAAATATAAGCAAAATTCTTAATAAATGTCTACTCAGTGCAAATCACTGGAATAGCTTAAGTGTCATGGTCAAGGGAAATGGAACTAAGGGATCAAACTAAATAAATGAATTGGTTTCATTCTCATTTTTGATGTTGTGTTGCTGCCGCTCGCTATTCTGTGAGGTAAGGGAAGTGCTGAGCAGGGAGGAGCTGTGTGGTGGGTATGCTCCACTCAGGGACGCACTCAGGGGTGTTGGACTGGATGTTGGGGGGAGGGTTAGGGACTGCAAAATCACTCAAATGTGCACGAATGATTCAGAAATCCTCTATAACATGGTAAAAAGCTCAAAACAGTTGATTTAACATAACACCCCCTCTTTAAAAAAACTTTTAAGAATACAGCCGTATCACGCAGCACGCTGCCAGGGGAATCCCAGTTACGCACCAGGAAGGGAGTTCGCCTGTTGCACAACGTGGTGCGTGATTCGGCTGTATTCTTACGCACTGGAAAATAGTTCCCACCCAAAATGACCAAGGCAAGCTCTCCGTGTTGATTTGTACATTTATTTGCACTCGATATGAATGCGCACTACACACAAAGTAATTGGGAAACGCATCGAGCAAATTAATTCCTTTTGGCCGAAATCTTTCTCTGGCTACGTTAGACTCCAGTCTAAGGCGGAGGAGCTGCAGATACCGCGGCGGTCAGTGGCGACAGACTCGGACAATGGCTGGGTGAGCAGGAAAACGCTTTCCACCACTTATTTTAGTCTCTGGACTGTGGGGAGATGCCCAAATTTGACCTGGGGGTGGCATATCCCTTTAAACCATGTTATAATGTTGATATCTCATACCTGGAGTTGTGTTTTGTTTTATTCACACATGATTGCATAACCCTTTTATCTATTATTAGTCTATCTACATCTCCAAAGCTCAAAATGCTCTGTTCTACCTTGTGATGTCATGTTTTAAAGTTAACAGCTACCTTTTTCCTTTAGTTCAGCAAAGATAGGCAATTCCAGGGCTGAAATGATGCAAAATATTCTAGTGAAGGTGTTTGGAGTTTAAAAACACAGAGGTGCACATCCTTTATTACTACATGACATCACAAGGAGTGATTTGTGTTTGAGGTATGTTTGTGATGAGGACACAACATTATAACAGATCAGAAAATAGCATAATATGGGCCCTTTAACATTCTAAACGTATAAGGCCGATATAGTACATCAGATGGTGAAAATGTGATTAAAGCAATATAAAAATGTACATGACCAAATGCAATAGTTTCAATAAACAGAAGATAATTTACTGGTAATAATATAAGTTATTCTAAAGCCCTGTATATCTGACAAAAAGTCTTATATTGAACTGTGCCGTCTGTTGTAAAGTAACAAACCCCAACTCTCTGCTTGGACACAACACTTCACTTATACGGTCGACAAAATGGCCGCTGGGCTCTCCTAAAATGACATAAAACATTTGAGTGTGTGTTCCTTCCTGCTTCTCTTTCTCTTGTCTCTCTCACAGACACTTTATCTTCAAATGCACGACGAGGACCAGAGCGTGAAAGGGGCCACTACAAAGAAGTCCCCCCGGCCATTAGACTCACATACAAAAGAATTCTTCAAAGCGTCCAAAGGCCTGGTGCAGCGTCTCCTGGTTTTACACTTCCTCCTTTTAAATTGGAGAGGACATTTTGTTCCTTCACTTTATTTTTTTTAATTTTGAGGCATGGGCATTCAGTTAGATTCATTCAGCTTCCTGGGTTTGTACTGTTTTAACATGGACTGAGAATGGATTAACTAGAGGCTATATGGTGGGGTAATGATGCTTTTCATTTTTCACATTTTTTATTTACCACAGGATGTAGAATACACACTTCTTTAACCTCTTACGCTGCGGACGGTCCCGTTCATTGTTTTTTTTTTCTTTCCACATGAGAGCACACATTCCCGATCATGTACCATGACACTCTACACATCAAATTAAACCTTACAGTCTCCTCTTTTTGACTATGCAATTCATTTCCCTGCAAAACAATCACTCCCTGAGCACATGGGGCTTTTATACGGAAAAGCACAAAACGAGGTTTGTTACTTCGCTTACCTTTGAAGGCTCTGCACAGGTCAAACTCTGTATTTCACCATAAACTTGGTCTCAATCTGTCCATAAGGATCCAGCGAATAAAATCCAGTAAAACAATTTAGTCCAAAACACGTGATCCATTACAACAGCGAACGTCTTCCCAACTTACATAAGCGCCGGTGTTTTTTTTCCACTTCTTTAGCCTAAATCAAGCAAAAATATATCTCTCCTCACTAAAACTGTGCTGCAGCAGCTAAACATAAGGGTAATCTTCAGATTGACAGTTAGATTGGCCATAAAGGAGCGGTTTTGGCTGCTCTAGAGCTGTAAAAGTCCAATCAAGTGTGAGGCACCGGTAAATATCAACTAAGAGTTCCGCCCTTGCTGAGTCAACAAGTTACACAGGATGATTGACAGTTCAGGCGAACAGCCAATGAGGAGCTGAACAGGGAGACATATAGTTTGTTAGGCCTTTCACAACAAGCTCCACGTGGAGCAGCTGCGTAACGCGAAGCTGCAGTCTGTGTGTAAACTGTGTGTAAACGGTGCGTCATGTGTCCTGCGCCTTTGTTGTTGATTTGAAGAGTGTGTGGAGGCGTTGTTTATGAAGGATGTCCTTCTGGATGTGTAAGTATCATTTTATTATGTATTTGATGTAGTATTTGAATAAAAATAAAACAATAAACATTAGATTTTTTTTCTGCATTTAGATCACTTTTTGTAAAATAGACCTACTATTATTTATTGGGTGTTTAGATCAAATAAATAAGAAAAATAAATAAGAATAGATTTAAGTTTTTAGATTTAGATTTTTGTCTTAGATAGTTTTTGTTTTGTCTTTATTGTATTTTGTACACTGTCTTTTTGCACTACTTGGCCAGAGAGAAACAAAATTTTGATATACTGTATGTTGAACACATATGGGAGAATTGACAATAAAGCTGACTTTGAACTTTGAAAATAACATTTTAGAAAGCATATTTTGAGCTTATTTCCTATTATATTTTTGTGTTTTTCTTACTAGTGTCATCACTGTGTACCAATAAAGCCCAACTGCAGATAAGGAGCCCTACCACGACCGGAGCAACAAAGAACGGATGGGCAGCAGTGGTGAGCGCACAAATGGCAGGCTGAAGTGTAGAAGATGTCAGTCAAAGACAGCTGTAAAATGTTCTACCTGTGACACTGCACTCTGCTTTATTCAAACAAGGGACTGCTACAGTCAGTGGAACACACCAGACTCTTAGTGTGTAAATACCTGTAAATATGTGTGGAACGTTTAGTGTCCACTGGTTTTTCGAAAATGTATACAGTGTGCAGTGTTATAGAATTTTTCAATACATATTTTCATTTTCAACACTTGTTTGGTCTATTTTTGATAGAAAAAAACACTTTTTTATAGAATGTAATTCTCAGGGACATAATATAGTGACCTTGTGTGCAGAAATGGATTCCTCTAGTTGTAAGCTTTCAGTAGAGCCCTCAATGATGTCTGTAGGTTGAATGAGTCAAAAGTTATTAAACGTTTTCTAAATGTTTCCAATTTGGATAGGTTTGGATAGGTTTGGATAAAGGCATGATCCCTGTATAAAACCCCAGCCTGGACAAAGTATAACATAAAGTGAGTTTAAAAGTTTATTTTTACAGCTATTAATTCCCAATTTGAAATTTGAGTGGTCAACAACTTATTGTATTGAAAGATTGTGTATTTTAGGCCTCAGCTATGAACAGCAGCTATAGACACCCAAATTTTATATTTACAAAACAATTAGGCGAGGATAAAAAAACACTTTTTTTTTGGTGTTAAGGTGTGTAACTTTTTTCCAATCACATTTGGAGTGAATGTAAATGCTGAGGGTAAAACTAGAGACTGTTCCCTTTACACAGGAGACCAAACATTTGTATATAATCCATATACTTCAATAACAGGAATGATTTTCTGTTTGAGAGAAGAACTCAGTCTAAATTAGCAGGGTTTGTGTGTGAATAAAACAAAATACAACTCCAGGTATGTTTTTGAGGAATGAAAAAATATAACATGACTGAAAGCTCACAAGAGACCATTTGCATAATATGTTGTAATAAAAGGTAACATGGTGATCTAAGTATGTAAACACAATTACTACTGAAGGAGGTCAGAAATTTTTGCTCTTAGAGGAATTCTGCTTGGGGCTGTGGTTCTCAACATGTAGTCCAAGCAACCTGTTGTTACTATCATTTAGAGTTAAGCATCTTGTTTTAGTGAAAATACCAATAATTCCCAATAACAGAGGACCCCTGTAGTATAAAGTCCTCCCCCATGGTCTAACTTACACTATACATTACGTCACAAAATCACACTTAGTTGTTCATTGTATTAATATAAAGTGTTGTCACAATAGTAAAATTTAAACCCAATTTCAATACTATGGTAGACTCGATACTGATCCCAAAATAATAAAAACCATCTTTCTTTAGACAATAGTATGTATTTTAGGGATGCACCGATGTGAAAATTTTAGCCGATACCGATATCAGATGTTAATGTTGCTGTTATCGGCCGATGCCGATATTAGCCGATACCAATATTTATTTATTTTTAATTCTGAGATAACATTTTATACAGACTGAAAATCATGCAAAATACATTTTTGAATGTCTTGTCAGACTTCAGATTTTTTTTTTTTTTTTTTTTTTTCAATTTCAATTTTTTTTATAGAGTAACATTTTTTTTATAGTGTAATTTTTTTATATATATATAGTGTAACAATGTGTTCTGCTTCCTGATTGGCTAAGGGACCTTTGCCGACTGATTATAGATGGGGTACGCGGAGGAGGGACCGGGACCAGACCGGGACTAGACCAGGACTAAACGCTGACTAAATCCAGGTCTAGACCAGGTCTAAACCAGGTCTAAACCTGGACTGGACCAGGACTAAAATTGGACTAAACCAGGACTGGACCAGGTCCAGACCTGGACTAAACTAAAAGTTCATAAACATCAGGACCACCACACACAGAATAACCAGACGGGCGGCCCGAGGAGACTGTATTGTTCCCTTGCGTAAAACGTGCACTCAGTCAGAGTGCCTTTCCGTTACAGCCGCCCAGGAGTGGAACTCTATCCCCTCAAACATCAGAGAACTGTCCACATACAACCTGTATAAAAACATCTAAAAAACTGGTTCATAACACATCAGACCTGTCATCACTAATGTTTATCATTTTCTTTCCTCGAACTCCACTGTGCTCTATTGTGTCTCTGCTGTCTTGTTGTGATGTGTGTGGCATTTTTTAACAGTCGAAAATTTTAAAGTTTTATGTACACTGTATTTATCAGTTGGATTTATATTTTTAGCTAAAATGTTACTACTTGTTAATAATTGTATATTGTTCACTGTGTAATTTTATTTTGTTATCATTGTTTTTAGGGAGACCATTTTAAGATCTGTCCAGGGACAACAGATGAAAAATCGCCTTTTGGCTAATTGTGGTACATTTACAGATATGTTAATTAATGTACACTGTCCCTGTCAAATAAACCAAAAAAAATAAAAAAATAAAACAGGACTAGACCAGGTCTAAGCCAGGATTAAACCACCGCGTGTGGCTCTTTGCCTGGTTTCATGTGGCTCTTGCGTTCGTTCATGTCGAGGTTTGAAGTGCTGGTTGCGTGCCTCCTCCTCAGGACCGTGGACGCGGTCCCGAGCAGGAGGCACGGTTTGGACACGGGTCTCGTGCTCGCAGCCCCGGGGTGGGACGTGCATGAGCGGCACAAGACCACGCGGATTTGAGCACGATGAGCGCCTTTCCTGTCTTTCCTGAGGACGGGACTTTCTGAGTATTGATACCTGCTCAAATGATACTCAAATTCGATACTAGTTTTAGTATTGATTAATAAAACGTAGAAGTAACTATACTGATCAAAAACACCTATTTATAGATTAAATATGGGTAATAAGTGGCATTTATACTCCATAAAATACAATTATTCTGTTTTAATATTTTTTGTCTCAACAAAATCTATCTCTAAAAATCTTTAAACGACCCATATTACGTTATTATTGGGTTTTGTTTCATTTACACATGTTTAACAGACCTATTTAGGCTGAGTTCACCTGACAAACTGAAAACCCTCCACTTTATGATGTCACATATGATGATACAGAAAGTGCACCACTGTGTTTTAAACTCCATATACCTTCACTACAATCATTTGGATAATTTCACCCCTGGAACTGTCAATCTCAACTGAACAAAAGGTAAAAAGTAGCTGTTAACTCGAAAACTACAGCTTGATGACATCACAATGTGGTGTCATCAGCACACGTGGTTTTGTTTATAGATGTTGGTTCACTTTGAACATAATCTTATAATTTCTTTGACACTAATCCACCTGTCATTCATACCCATTTGAAAACACTGAGTGATCAGACTCACATCTTCGTAAAGTATTAACCCCTTACCAGACATGGGGACTTGAGACTTAGTGACTTGGACTCGAGTCGACTCGAGTCGCTGTTTTTATGACTTGTGACTTGACTCGACAAAAAATGAAATACTTGAGACTTGACTCGGACTTGGAGGTCTAGGACTCGGGACTTGACTTGACTTGAGACACGATGACTTGAATGACTTGCGTGGTCACATAATGTTTTCGTGCTCATTCAACGGCACTGCCATGTCCTGGAACGCAACGCGTGCACCACGTGCACCACCACCGGCACGAGGCCGCGCGTACACCGGGGCTGCGAGCACGAAAACGATCCGCGGCGCCCGGACCGCGTACTCTCAGCCCCAGCCACAAACCAGCCGCACGAAATCAGCAAAGAGTGGCCCGTGGTGGTTTAATCCCGGTTTAGTCCAGGTCTAGACCTGGTCCAGTCCTGGTTTCGTCCCGTCAGATATGAGAGTTGCGCTGTGTTTGTGCTTGTGCTGGAGGGCTGTGTGGCGTTAATGTCTCTTGGCGTTGCTCAGATCATTTGTTGGTTTGGTTTTGTGGAATGCAGGAGATCACTTGACCGAGGGTCTACGTTCAAATAATAATAATAAACAAAACTCTCATCACTTTTTACTCTTAGTCAGTCTCTTACAAAGGTGTAGTCTAAATACACGAGCTCTCGAGGAGCGCTCCTGACCCATTACGCACGCGAGGAGTGGTGTGTGTGTGTGTGTGTGTGTGCGTGTGTGTGTGAGTGTGTGTGTGTGTGTGTGTGTGAGTGTGTGTGTGTGTGTGTGTGTGTGTGTGTGTGTGTGTGTGTGAGTGTGTGTGTGTGTGTGTGTGTGTGTAGGTGAGTGTGTGTGTGTGTGTGTGTGTGTGCGTGTGTGAGTGTGTGTGCGTGTGTGTGTGTGTGTGCGTGCGTGTGTGTGTGTGTGTGTGTGTGTGTGTGTGTGCATGTGTGTGTGAGTGTGTAGGTGAGTGTATGTGTGTGTGTGTGTGTGCGTGTGTGAGTGTGTGTGCGTGTGTGTGTGTGTGTGTGTGTGCGTGCGTGTGTGTGTGTGTGTGTGTGTGTGTGTGTGTAGGTGAGTGTATGTGTGTGTGTGTGTGTGTGCGTGTGTGAGTGTGTGTGCGTGTGTGTGTGTGTGTGTGTGTGTGCGTGCGTGTGTGTGTGTGTGTGTGTGTGTGTGTGCGTGTGTGAGAGCGTGTGTGTGTGTGTGTGTGTGTGTGTGTGTGAGTGAGAGGAGAAATGTAACAAAGTTTAATATTAATAAGCTATTTGTTTTAGCTATTATTTGTTTCCTCACAAAAAGGGAATGACTTATGGATATACTGTGTGAGTGAGTGACAGAAAGTGTGTGAGAGAGAAATGTGCAAAGAAAAGAGCAAAGAAAAGTGACAGTTTAATTTACTGTAAGTTAGTATTTGTTTTAGCTGTTATTGTTACTTTGTAAAAGGATAGCTACTTGTGGATATTCTGTGTGTGTGGGGGGGGGGGGGCAGAGTGAGTTAGGGAGTGTAACAAAGTTTAATACAAGTTTGTTTTAGCTGTTACAAAACAGAAACAGTTTGGTTTTCGATGTACAGATCACGTTTACCAGTAAATAACCAATAATTACATTATCACTGTTTTGTTTGAGTCTACGATGTATTTTACTGAACATGAGTATTTACAATACAAATATTTGATAACAGGTTGGGCACATTAGCCAGTGATGATTACTTACACTTTCTTATATATTGCCTTTCACTTTATTAAGATCAGATTCTGCAGCTAAAATTACAACAATACGCCAAAGGTGACTTGACTTGGACTTGACTTGACATATTACAGGACTTGACTTGACTTGACATAGCCTGTGACTTGACTTGACTTGCCCAAGAAAAAAATACTTGGGACTTACTTGTGACTTGAAGGTGAAGACTTGAGACTTACTTGAGACTTGCACATGTGTGACTTGGTCCCATGTCTGCCCCTTACAGTGGAGGGCCTTTTTTGAGCAATTGTCCCTAAAAGGACCTCTCCAAATTAAAATCATTCCTGTTATTGAAGTATATGGATTATATACAAATGTTTGGTCTCTGTGTAAAGGGAACATTCTCTAGTTTTACCCTCAGCATTTACATTCACTCCAAAAGTTACACACCTTGGAACACCAAATAAAAAGTGTTTTTTTTTTATCCTCGCCTAATTTTTGTCTAAATATAAAAGGTGTCTATAGCTGCTGTTCATAGCTGAGGCCTAAAATACACTATCTTTCAATACAATAAGTTGTTGACCACTCAAATTTCAAATTGGGAATCAATAGCTGTAAAAATAAACTTTTTACTCCACTTTTTGTTATACTTTGTCCAGGCGTTTTACACAGGGATCATGCCTTTATCCAAACCTATCCAAACCTATCCAAATTGGAAACATTTAGAAAACGTTTAATAACTTTTGACTCATTCAACCTACAGACATCATTGAGGGCTCTACTGAAAGCTTACAACTAGAGGAATCCATTTCTGCACACAAGGTCACTATATTATGTCCCTGAGAATTACATTCTATAAAAAAGTGTTTTTTTCTATCAAAAATAGACCAAACACGTGTTGAAAATGAAAATATGTATTGAAAAATTCTATAACACTGCACACTGTATACATTTTCGAAAAACCATGGACACTAAACGTTCCACACATATTTACAGGTATTTACACACTAAGAGTCTGGTGTGTTCCACTGACTGTAGCAGTCCCTTGTTTGAATAAAGCAGAGTGCAGTGTCACAGGTAGAACATTTTACAGCTGTCTTTGACTGACATCTTCTACACTTCAGCCATTTGTGCGCTCACCACTGCTGCCCATCCGTTCTTTGTTGCTCCGGTCGTGGTAGGGCTCCTTATCTGCAGTTGGGCTTTATTGGTACACAGTGATGACACTAGTAAGAAAAACACAAAAATATAATAGGAAATAAGCTCAAAATATGCTTTCTAAAATGTTATTTTCAAAGATCAAAGTCAGCTTTATTGTCAATTCTCCCATATGTGTTCAACATAGTGAATCGAAATGTTGTTTCTCTCTGTCCAAGTAGTGCAAAAACAGTGTACAAAATACAATAAAGACAAAACTAAAACTATCTAAGACAAAAATCTAAATCTAAAAACTAAAATCTATTCTTATTTATTTTCTTATTTATTTTATCTAAACACCCAATAAATAATAGTAGGTCTATTTTACAAAAAGTGATCTAAATGCACAAAAAAATCTAATGTTTATTTTCTTTTTATTCAAATACTACATCAAATACATAATAAAATGATACTTACACATCCAGAAGGACATCCTTCATAAACAACGCCTCCTCACACTCTCCAAATCAACAACAAAGGCGCAGGACGCATGACGCACCGTTTATGCACAGTTTACGCACAGACCGCAGCTTCGCGTTACGCAGCTGCTCCACGTGGAGCTTGTTGTGAAAGGCCTAACAAACTATATGTCTCCCTGTTCAGCTCCTCATTGGCTGTTCGCCTGAACTGTCAATCATCCTGTGTAACTTGTTGACTCAGCAAGGGCGGAACTCTTAGTTGATATTTACCGGTGCCTCACACTTGATTGGACTTTTACAGCTCTAGAGCAGCCAAAACCGCTCCTTTATGGCCAATCTAACTGTCAATCTGAAGGTTACCCTTGTGTTTAGCAGCTGCAGCACGGTTTTAGTGAGGAAAGATATATTTTTGCTTGATTTAGGCTAAAGAAGTGGAAAAAAAACACCGGCGCTTATGTAAGTTGGGAAGACGTTCGCGATCGTATTGGATCTAACACGTGTTTTGGACTAAATTGTTTTACTGGATTTTATTCGCTGGATCCTTATGGACAAATTGAGGCCAAGTTTATGGTGAAATACAGAGTTTGACCTGTCCAGAGCCTTCAAAGGTAAGCGAAGTAACAAACCTCGTTTTGTGCTTTTCCGTATTAAAGCCCCATGTGCTCGGGGAGTGATTGTTGTGCCGGGAAATGAATTGCATAGTCAAAAAGAGGAGACTGTAAGGTTTCATTTGATGTGTAGAGTGTCATGGTACATGATCGGGAATGTGTGTTTTCATATGGAAAGAAAAAAAAACAATGAACGGGACCGTCCGCAGCGTAAGAGGTTAAAGAAGTGTGTATTCTACATCCTGTGGTAAATAAAAAATGTGAAAAATGAAAAGCATCAATACCCCACCATATAGCCCCTAGTTAATCCATTCTCAATCCATGTTAAAACAGTACAAACCCAGGAAGCTGAATGAATCTAACTGAATGCCCATGCCTCAAAATTAAAAAAAATAAAGTGAAGGAACAAAATGTCCTCTCCAATTTAAAAGGAGGAAGTGTAAAACCAGGGAGACGCTGCACCAGGCCTTTGGACGCTTTGAAGAATTCTTTTGTATGTGAGTCTAATGGCCGGGGGGACTTCTTGTAGTGGCCCCTTTCACGCTCTGGTCCTCGTCGTGCATTTGAAGATAAAGTGTCTGTGAGAGAGACAAGAGAAAGAGAAGCAGGAAGGAACACACACTCAAATGTTTTATGTCATTTTTAGGAGAGCCCAGCGGCCATTTTGTCGACCGTATAAGTGAAGTGTTGTGTCCAAGCAGAGAGTTGGGGTTTGTTACTTTACAACAGACGGCACAGTTCAATATAAGACTTTTTGTCAGATATACAGGGCTTTAGAATAACTTATATTATTACCAGTAAATTATCTTCTGTTTATTGAAACTATTGCATTTGGTCATGTACATTTTTATATTGCTTTAATCACATTTTCACCATCTGATGTACTATATCGGCCTTATACGTTTAGAATGCTAAAGGGGCCATATTATGCTATTTTCTGATCTGTTATAATGTTGTGTCCTCATCACAAACATACCTCAAACACAAATCACTCCTTGTGATGTCATGTGTATTGAATATTGAATGAATATTTTGCATCATTTCAGCCCTGGAATTGCCTATCTTTGCTGAACTAAAGGAAAAAGGTAGCTGTTAACTTTAAAACATGACATCACAAGGTAGAACAGAGCATTTTGAGCTTTGGAGATGTAGATAGACTAATAACAGATAAAAGGGTTATGCAATCATGTGTGAATAAAACAAAACACAACTCCAGGTATGAGATATCAACATTATAACATGATTTAAGGCTCACAAGGGTCCATCAGGTGTAATAAAGACCCTTTAATAGGTAGTTGTTTTTTTAAAGAGGGGGTGTTATGTTAAATCAACTGTTTTGAGCTTTTTACCATGTTATAGAGGTTTTCTGAATCATTCGTGCACATTTGAGTGATTTTGCAGTCCCTAACCCTCCCCCCAACATCCAGTCCAACGCCCCTGAGTGCGTCCCTGAGTGGAGCATGCCCACCACACAGCTCCTCCCTGCTCAGCACTTCCCTTACCTCACAGAATAGCGAGCGGCAGCAACACAACATCAAAAATGAGAATGAAACCAATTCATTTATTTAGTTTGATCCCTTAGTTCCATTTCCCTTGACCATGACACTTAAGCTATTCCAGTGATTTGTACTGAGTAGACATTTATTAAGAATTTTGCTTATATTTTTGGAATAGACTTCTGTGCACAGGTTATCTGTACTGTCAAATGGACGCGTGAGTATAGAAGTCGAATGCTAATGGTGAATGTTAAAGATCCTATTACACAAAATTGTCTCTTATGAACTTTGTTGTTGTAATGTCGTTACCTCATCAGAAACATACCTGAAGTTGTGTTTTTTTCATTCACACATGCTTGAGTAATCCTGATTTATTGTCTGTCTACATCTCCAATGCTCAAAATGCTCTGTTCCTCCTCATGATGTCATGAAGTGGTAGTTTTCAAGTTAACAGTTCCTTTTACCTTTAGTTCAGTGGAGATTGGTGATTCAGGACTGAAATCATCCAAACGATTCTAGTGAAGGTGTACAGAGCTTAAAAACACAGTGGAGCACTTCACGTATTACCACATGACATCACAAGGTGGAACAAAGTGTTTTATGTTTGAGAGAAGAACTCAGCCTAAATCTGCAGGGTTTGTGTGTTAAACGTGTGAATGAAACAAAACACAACTCCAGGTTTGTGATGAGGAAACATAACAGATCAGAAAGTACTGTAATATGGACCCTTTAACCTTGAAATGTGTGTACTCAAACACATTCCCAAATAAAAAGATAAATAAAAATGCTGTGTTTTTGTTTTGTTTTGTTTTTTCAACTTTTCCTACTCTACTTCTCTATTTGTTCTTTGTATTGAGGTCTGGGAACACTTAAGATAATCACTCCTAATACCACAAATTGCACCACTGAAATATATTTGTACAAACAGATGACTCATTAAAATATCTAAATATTTAAAAGCAGCTGTATGAATAAAAACGCAGTACCTTCCCTCTTAGATAGCCGAAGTTGCGAAAATTCAGTCAGAATATTTGCGGTAATTAGACTGACATGTGGAAGAGAAGTGTTGCCATAGCCAATCATTTAAATCTACACTTGTTTTAGACTGGCTGCAGGTTGCTCTCTGTGGATTTGTTTGTTGTTCCGAATTATATATTTCAAGCCTAATTAGTTTAAAACCTCAAAGAAGAAGTCATTATGTTTTCCTTTTAACGTAATGTATCCACAGCTGGTGAGGATCCGGGGGCATTCCTCTTGCCTTTGAGAAAGTTTGCTAAATGTGGCTTTTCTGTGCGCCTTCAATGCTGTAAATGTTTATATAACCTCTTTTGGTCTGAAACACAATTTTCTTTTGTGGAAAACATAATTTCATTTTTGTGTTCAAAGATGCAGTAGGAACAGTGAAACTTAGTGAAAGTGTTCATATTAGACTATTTTCTGATCTGTGTTACCGTCCCCTCCAAAAGTATTGGAAGAGCAAGGCAAATTCCCTTATTTTTGTTGTTCACTGAAGACATTTGGGCTGAAAATCAAAAGAAGAGTATGGGACAAGAGTTCAGAATGTCAGCTTTAATTTCTTGGTATTTGCATTTAGATGTGTTTAACAACTTATATCGTCATTGGCGAAAGCCACTCTTGCCGCCGCCCCCCCTTCCTCCAACCAAACCCTAACATCCGCCCCACCCCCCAAAAACAAACAAGACCGTTGTCCATACAAACTCAATTCACAACAACTACTTTCAAAAACAAATGTACAGTTTTAATGAGTACTGCAATAAAAAATAATTACAAAAAAGTTTTTGAACATAAAAAAGACCAAAGGCGCAATTATTTCACATTATAGCCATGTAGGCCTACAGCTATTTAAGAAAGCAAAAGTGCACTCCAGCACCCCCTGGTGGTCACAATATTGCAGAATCAGTCAGTACTCTAAAAGTGCACATTGAGTTACCATAGAGTAACATAATTAACAAAAAGACTTAAACCTCCATCACCGCGACTGTTTGGTCACACTGTACACCGTGACCTCCTCAAGACACTGACCGAAATCCCAATGATTACCCCCCTGGCCCCTCCCCCTAAAACAAACTCTGTGCTCGCAGCGTTGCCTAGCGCGAGAGGTCAGAGACTGTCATACCTGAACCATTTCACTTGACCAGTTGACCACCACGGCCACTACAACCACAATATTAGAATTCTTTCGGATCATACACAACAACACGGAATGAAACATAATGAAATGTAGACAATTTCGACCCCTTAATTGAAGTATATGAAAATAACATAGCAACACGGGATTGTACAGGCACGGGCGGTGGGTGCGGTGGGGGAGCTACTCTGTCTTCACGTAACCACGAGCCAGCACCAGCCCCCCATCCCCCGCGCAGGGATCCGCCCGCGCACCGCACCGGCTTTTTTTTTTTTTTTTTCACGCCACCGCACAATATTTCTGTCATCAACTACTGTTGTTTTCTTTGGTCAACCTGTTCGACATCTGTTGCCCAGAACACCAGTAGTTTCTTTTGCAGGATATTCACGAGGAGAAAACAATCCCGCACTCTGTCTTACTTGCAAAATGAGAAATTTATTAAGACAAGAAACGTTGCATGTCTTAATAAATTTCTCATTTTGCAAGTAAGACGGAGTGCGGGATTGTTTTCTCCTCATGTGTTCTGGGTCTGCTGCCTCGCCTCCCACGCACCCGTCTGAAGAAAGTGAAGTGCGAAGTTCTCATTTTTGCAGGATATTCCAAATTGTTGTGTTTGCTATGTCCAGTGTTTGTCCAATGGCTCTGACTGACTTTACTTCTTTTCTCAGTTTTAAAATGGCTTGCTTTTCTCTCATAGACAGCTCTCTGGTCTTCATTTTGGTTTATGCTCTTTAACAAGAAATGCAGTCTTGCAGCTAAGAAGTAGACTAGTCATGCAGAGATATATAATGTTTGAACAACCTTAAAGGCAACACCTGGTCAACAAGAAGAAGAAGAAGAAGTGACTTTATTGATCTCACACTGGAGAAATTCTTCTCTGCATTTTAACCCATCCTATATACAGTGGCTTGCGAAACTATTTGGCTCCCTTGAACTTTGTGACCTTTTGCCACATTTCAGGCTTCAAACACAAAGATATAAAACTGTAATTTCTTGTGAAGAATCAACAACAAGTGGGACACAATCATGAAGTGGAACACACTTTATAGGATATTTTAAACTTTTTTAACAAATAAAAAACGAAAAATTGGGCGTGCAAAATCATTCAGCCCCTTTACTTTCAGTGCAGCAAACTCTGTCCAGAAGTTCAGTGAGGATCTCTGAATGATTCAATGTTGACCTAAATGACTAACGATGATAAATGGAATCCACCTGTGTGTAATCAAGTCTCTGTATAAATGCACCTGCACTGTGATAGTCTCAGAGGTCTGTTTAAAGCGCAGAGAGCATCATGAAGAACAAGGAACACACCAGGCAGGTCCGAGATACTGTTGTGGAGAAGTTTAAAGCTGGATTTGGATACAAAAAGATTTCCCAAGCTTTAAACATCCCAAGGAGCACTGTGCAAGCAATAATATTGAAATGGAAGGAGTATCAGACCACTGCAAATCTACCAAGATCTCGCCGTCCCCCTAAACTTTCAGCTCATACAAGGAGAAGACTGATCAGAGATGCAGCCAAGAGGCCCATGATCACTCTGGATGAACTGCAGAGGTCTACAGCTGAGGTGGGAGAATCTGTCCATAGGACAACAATCAGTCGTATACTGCACAAATCTGGCCTTTATGGAAGAGTGGCAAGAAGGAAGCCATTTCTTAAAGATATCCATAAAAAGTGTCGTTTAAAGTTTGCCACAAGCCACCTGGGAGACACACCAAACATGTGGAAGAAGGTGCTCTGGTCAGATGAGACCAAAATCGAACTTTTTGGTAACAATGCAAGACGTTATGTTTGGCGTAAAAGCAGCACAGCTCATCACCCTCAACACACCATCCCCACTGTCAAACATGGTGGTGGCAGCATCATGGTTTGGGCCTGCTTTTCTTCAGCAGGGACAGGGAAGATGGTTAAAATTGATGGGAAGATGGATGGAGCCAAATACAGGACCATTCTGGAAGAAAACCTGATGGAGTCCGCAAAAGACCTGAGACTGGGACGGAGATTTGTCTTCCAACAAGACAATGATCCAAAACATAAAGCAAAAGCTACAATGGAATGGTTCACCAAAAAACATATCAAGGTGTTAGAATGGCCAAGTCAAAGTCCAGACCTCAATCCAATTGAGAATCTGTGGAAAGAACTGAAAACTGCTGTTCACAAACGCTCTCCATCCAACCTCACTGAGCTCGAGCTGTTTTGCAAGGAGGAATGAGCAAAAATATCAGTTTCTCGATGTGCAAAACTGATAGAGACATACCCCAAGCGACTTGCAGCTGTAATCGCAGCAAAAGGTGGCGCTACAAAGTATTAACTCAATGGGGCTGAATGATTTAGCACACCCAATTTTTCATTTTTTATTTGTTAAAAAAGTTAAAAATATCCAATAAAGTGTGTTCCACTTCATGATTGTGTCCCACTTGTTGTTAATTCTTCACAAGAAATTACAGTTTTATATCTTTATGTTTGAAGCCTGAAATGTGGCAAAAGGTCACAAAGTTCAAGGGAGCCAAATAGTTTCGCAAGCCACAGTATATATACATATATTAGGAGCAGTAGGCAGCACATTACTGCGCCCGGGGACCATCTCCATGATCTTCTTGCTTCAGTTTGGTCAGGACCTAAGCTGGAGTACCTATGGTGCATGTTTTGGGTTGATGGGGGAAACCGGAGTGCCCGGAGGAAACCCATCCAGACACGGGGAGAACACACAGAAAGGCCCAGGCGACCCGGGGATCGAACCCGGAACCTTCTTGCTGTGAAGCAAGAGCGCTAACCACTCAGCTACCGTGCCGCTCAAGAAACTCTTTTATGGTGATCACCCGTCGCTCGTAGCACGTGATTGTACAGCGTTTGAAGCCCAATTTATGCGTCCCGCAAATTGAGGCCATGTCACTGCTTCTCAAAAAAAAAAAAAAAATGTGGTCGCTCTATCTCCCTGAGTGCCACAGGCAGCCAAACAAACATTACTTGAGAGTTCAGCACGCCACAATAAACTTTTACCAGTGTGCAGACCGCACCGGCTTCTCACAGCAGCCTGTGCTCTCGTCTGGAGCCGCAGACACTGCGGCGCACGCAGCTTGTCCACAACAGTGCCTGGCGTCACAGCGTGTATCACAGAGCAGGTTAAACTTTATAAAACATCCTACCTGCCCGTCTGCCTCTCGTCAGCTCGTCTCTCCCTCCTCTCCTCCACGCTCTTGCTCCTCCTGCTCATAGCCACACAGGCTCCTCCTCAATGCCTTCTGATTAGAAGAGCACGAAGCAAAAACTCATCTAAATGTATGTTACAGTGTCCGCACAGAGCAGGCCTACCACAACTTGTGCACTTTTGCCTAACAAAAGTGCACAAATGCATCTGTTTGTCAAGACATGCGTTTGGTAAATGTGTAAGAGGAAGAGTACAGAATGTGCAAGGTACATCAACAGGCATTGTACATGTAAAGAATTGTCAATATATTTATAAATAAATAAATGATTTGAATGTCACCACTAGTACATGTGAATAAAATGTGGTTTGTGCTTTGATTTACAGTTTTACTTTATTGCAAACATATATATTTGTAAAATTTTGTGAGAAGGTAGTTCAAAGTGGGACCATTAAGAAGGAAAGGGAATTTCCCCCCAAAATAGGTGGTTGACATCTTAGTTTTTATTGGCTGGAATGACCCCAGATCGCATCTCAGAGCATCTAGAGTTCAAAAATTTTCCGAGGGGGGGCATGCCCCCGACCCCTCTAGTTTTTTGGTGACTTTCCGCTTTTTTCATTACTGGTCACTTTCATCCCTGTGACGAGCAAAGATTCTAGATAGGTTATCAACTTTTTGCTCTTGTCATGACACTAGTGTGCGGTGTCATTCTGTGAGCCTGAAAATAGATAGAATTAAATAGCTGAACTAAATCGTAAGTGGAAATGCTTCTGTCAATTCATTGAATGTTCAAAATATTATGAATCTTTATTTACAAAAATAAATAAATAAATTTTTAAAAATGCACATTGGGTGGCTATTCTTGTGCATACATTAACAATGACACATGTTTATGGCAATAGGGCATTATTAATATACCATGTATGTGCTAGAAATGGGTGAACCACGCCGGGCGGTGTCCCACATTGTCCCTGAGAAACATACCCCTTGTCCCCCCTTGGGCTTATAGCAGGTGGTCACCCTAGGTGAGTTCAAACAAAGTTTGGTATGTCCTGAGTTGTTTAACACATCTAGATGTAAATACCAGGGAATAAAAGTGTCATGGTTCATGTTCTGTAGTCATTGTTGTTGCATATTTTGGTGTGTCTTACTCCTTTAGTGTAGTGTACCCTTAGCAAAAGGAGAAATTCAATTTGTCAACTGGACAAAGTTTATTTGGTCGAATATGTTTCACAGCTCATCCAAGCTGCTTCTTCAGTTCTGGCTAGAGTGCTGGTGGACACTGCTTATAACTAGCGGTAGGGAGGAGCTAACTCTAATGAATTTACTATGAAACTATCACACCTATTTGTTTTCATTTTCTGTGTGGGGTCTTGTTAGCATAGCCATTCAGGGCCATAATGGGTGTTTTCACACCTCTGGACCGGACCTGGCTAACCCTATTGTTTCTTTGTTTTGATTTAGGTTTGAGGATACAGTTATAGATCTCCATTTCTGTTCAAGGAAGGATTCTCTTTCTTGACAAAAATAGCCTCTTTAACTCCCCTCTCAAACCAGTTCTTTTCTCTGGCCAAGATCGGTACCTCACTGTCGTCAAAGGAGTGGCCTGTGGCTAGGGATGTCCTGATCAGGTTTTTTGGCCCTCCGATCCGATCCGATCCGATACTTACATAATACATAAAAAAGTAAACTTCGATGGTTCGATGTGCTCTATAAGCATAAGAAATCCAGGGTTCTCTACAAAGGCGAATGGTAGGTCACTCATTGCGATCATTTGTGCTTCTGTATCTTGGCTGTGTTCTCCTGTGCCTTCGCGCTGTCAAGGGGCATTTTTGCTGTCCTTTTCAAACTCTCTTGCAGCATGAGCTGACTCGTCTTTGGCTGGTGTCATAAACTTTATAGTTTCTTCTTCTTCTTTCTTTCTTCTTCTTTTCTTTCTTCTTCTTATCTCCTCTCTGTACTCACGCTTTGCGCTTCGAGCTTCCTGTTTCCATGTATTTAACCAATAGCGTGTCATGCCTCACGCGTTGATGTTTCTATATGAAGTCTCACTCTGTGCCACCACATAACCATAGATCTCATCTAGGGTTAAAACTAGGGCTGTCAGTTTAACGCGTTAATTAGATTAATTAATTACACTGCTAATTAACGCGTTATAAAAATTAACGCAATTAATTATGAGCGGCAATTCAATGTGCGCGCATTTTAAATTTGGGGTGCGGGGCCTTTGAACGGCGAGTTTATTGATAAAAACGTGACGAAGCAGGTCCCTCTTGTCCCTGGACAGTGATGACGCGATGAGAAATGCCGTGCTCCCATTGGTCGGCACAGAGACGAATGCACTTCTAATAGGGGAGAACACGTGAAGACGCACCCGCCCGTTTCCCTATCCCTAACCATTTTCAATTCCCATAACCTCTCCAGCGTGTTCTGCCGCGACTAAGGGTGCACACTTAGAAGTTTTGACTGTCAGTTTTGCCCATCACGCTAAATCACGCTAAACCCGATCATTTACTCACCCGGCGCTGCTGCCTCCTCCCTCCTCCCGTGGTGCGATGGTCCGGACACATCCACACCGGGGCTCATGTGAGCCATGAGTAATTTTATTTGTGTTCTCTGTATATTTGAAGCCTTGTATATTGTAATGACTCCAGGCTTCTCTTAGTCTCCAATGAACTTTATTAAACAGAAGTTCAGACTCACTCAACATTAACACCCACACCTGTCCCACGCATGCCCCCAACAGCCAACCCCTTAAAGGCACAGACACCATTAACCCAGGTCATTACAATATTATTTATTGACGTTGCATGAAAGCTGCTGTACGTGCTCACCTTTTGGCACCAGAAATATGTATTTGCCATGTAATAGTGGAATGGTGTAAATGAGCTTTCCAATGAATGTTACATAATGGGGGTCTTGTCATGTTTACAGTGGAGACAAAGAGAGTGAGTGAAAAACTTAGACTTAAAGGGGAAGTCTGCAGTCTTTTCACTGTACCATTATAAATCACACGTTTGACACCTTTTTTGCACTGTGGGAGAGCACAATAAACCACCTAAAAAAATTATTTTAAAAATGCGATTAATTAGATTAATTAATTACAAATCCTGTAATTAATTAGATTAATTTTTTTAATCGCCTGACAGCACTAGTTAAAACATGTTAAATAATAATAAATGTAAAAAAATAATTATTTATATATATATATATATATATATATATATATATATATATATATATATATATATATATATACGATCCTGATCGGGAGGTAACGACCGATTCCGATCCGATCCGAAACCAGGTGATTGGGGCCGATTTCTGATCACGTGATCAAATTGGGACATCCCTACCCGTGGCTTCTAGGTGAAGATGTACGGCAGATGAAGGTCCACTCTGGCACGCCTGTCTGTGTTGGTACATCCTCTTGTGAAGTGGCTGTTTTGTTTCTCCAGTGTAGCGCTCACTGCAGTCTTCACTACACTGAATGGAGTAGACCACATTGCTTTGTTTGTGGCTCGGTGTTTTGTCCTTTGGGTGGACCAGTTTTTGTCTTAAAGTGTTTCTGGGCTTGAAATAGACTGGGATTTCATATTGTCTGAAAATCCTCTGTAGTTTTTCAGATAAGGCCAGATAAGGAATTGTTACACCTTTCCTCCTGGGTTCTGATTCTCTGTTTCTTGTCCTTTTCTCTCTTGGTTTTGTTGACAGCCCATTTAGGATCTCCACAAACAGAGAGGGCTTCCTGCACATGTTGTTCTTCTTTCTCCTTACCCTCTGTGCTTGTGGGAACCACTTGGGCCCTGTGTTGTAATGTCCGAATAACTCCCAGTTTGTGCTGCAGTGGGTGGTGTGAATCAAAAAGCAGGTATTGGTCTGTGTGTGTGGGCTTCCTGAAGACTTCTACTTGGAGTCCCCGGTCTCTTCCTATCGTTACTGCACAATCTAAGAACGCCAATGTGTTATCCTTCGCATCTTCACGAGTGAATTTGGTTTTCGGATCTACAGAATTGATATGTGCAGTAAAAGGTTCCAAATCTTGAATTTTATTTTTGAGAAATTATTGTCCACATAGCGAAACCAATGTGTACAGTAGGTGGAGTGTCTGGATATGAGGCCAAGGCACTCTGTTCAAATTGTTCCATGTATATGTTAACCATGATAGGGGAGACAATGTAAAGTAATTTCAGGAAGCTTATGATATCAACAGACCCCCCCCCTTTTTTTTTCCCCCATAGAACTTAAACCACCCCCCAATCACCCACCCCCCGCCCACCCAGGTCCTACATAGACATGGGTATATACTTACATTATTACAATATTGTTTCAAAGACCTTTTAACTGCAGTACTTATTGAAGAAACATATAGAACAGCAGTTTAAAATACTTGAATTAAGTTTCTGCTTTTACAGATTATATATAAGTAACAATCTGTGTTGTACATTTTTTGTTTTTGTTTTTTGTACCGGTGGAAGCATCCTGCAAGCTAGAGCCTAAATGGAAATTTGCTGTGTTCCTGAGAAAGTTATAAAGTTATATTGCCTTAAGAGTTTTTGTATATTTGATTATAGAGCCCCACACAGTGTAAAATTTAGATGGTTGGCCCCTCAAGTCATATTTAATTTTTTCAAGGTCCAGAAACAACATGAGGTCACTCAGCCATTGTGAGGCTTTTGGAGCCATCGGTGATTTCCATTCTAACAGTATTCATCTTCTGGCTATAAGGGTTGAAAATGAGACAATATCCATGTCCCATCTTTTGTATTGGTTTTGTATTGATTCCAAATATAGCGAGATCAGCAGAAGGGATCAAGGCGACTTCCAGTCCGTCTGCAAGGTATTTACAAATGGCTGTCCAGAAATGTTTTAGATGAGGGCATGACCAGAACATGTGTGTCATGTTTGCAGGGGACATTTTGCACCTGTTACATTCGTCTTTAACATTAGAATACATTTTGGAGTCTGTGGTTAGTATAGTAAATGCGGTGAATTGTATAATTGTATCAAATTAAGTTTGCAACATGAAGAACTATTGTTTATTTGTGAAAGTACACCCTTCCAATCATCTTCACCTAATTCTTTACTGATTTCCTCTTTCCAATGCTTTTTTTATTTATTTACACCAGGCATTCATTTTTAAGATCTGTTATCAGATAGTATGTTTTGGAGAGACCACATTTTTGTGTTATAGTTGGATCAAACCATTTGTCTATAGTGTTTGTTTGGAGAGAAGGTAGGGAAGGACTGACTAAGGGATTTAACAAAGTTGCGAATTTGAAAGAATTGAAAAAGGTGAGATTTTGGAAGGGAGAACTTTTTACAAAGTTCATCAAAACTAGCAAAGACATTGTTAATATAAATTTTTAACCAGTCCTAAACTTTCCCAAAGAAGAAATGCAGGGTCGGTGCATGGAGGAAAAAGGTGGCTATTATAAATAGGACTGTGGATTAATAATTTGTTATATTTAAAAAAGGATCTAAATTGAAACCGGATTTTAAAAGTTGGGATGATGACAGGGTTGCATGAAAAATGAGGTGGTTGAGTGGGCAAAACAGATGTGAAAATGGACAGTTGAGAATTGGAACAAGACTTTGTCTCTATATCACACCAACTAAGGTGGTGTTTCTGGATAAGAAAGCTAATTTTCTGCAAGTTGGCGGCCCAATAGTAATATTTCAAGTTAGGTAAGGCAAGGCCCCCTATTGATTTTGGTCTTTGCAACAAGCCCTTTCTAATGCGTGGTGGTTTTCTTTTCCAAATGAAAGATGAGTTTAGCACATTTATCTGCTGTTGGGGAGAAATACAGGTAGGCATTGGAAGAGATATAGAAAACGTGGAAGTACATTCATTTTTATACAGTTAACTCTTCCAGCAATTGGAATATACAAGTTATTCCACTTATCCAAGTCCAATTTAAGTTTTGAAATTAATGGAGGGAAGTTATATTTATACAGATCTAACATGTTGGAGCAAATCTGTATGTCCAAATACTTCTGTTCTGTTTGCAAAATTTAAAATGATAGAGATCATTAGGTATTTGGGATGCCAAATTATTTACTGGAAAACACTCACTCTTAGCAATGTTTAACTTATAGCCTGAAAAGGTTCCAAATCTGTTTAGTAAATCTATTATCTGAGGGATAGTGAGGACTGGGTCAGAAATGAATAATAAGAGATCATCTGCATATAGCGATACTTTATGTTCTAAATTGTATCGTGTATTCCTTTATAAAAGTTGGCTGATTTCAAAGAGATTGATAATGGTTCTATTATCAAGACAAAGAGGAGTGTGCTCAGAGAGCAGCCTTGGCGAGTATCTCTACTTACAGAAAAGTAAGGTGAGCAAACTCCATTTGTGGTGACAGATGCTTTTGGTGATGAGTAAAGAAGGCTTATCTAGTTTATGTATTTGGGGCCAAAATTGAATCTGAAGCGCGGTGAGCTTCTCAGCCTCTTCTCTACTCTACATCAGGAAACCTGACGTTCCAGCAGACATACAGAAGAAGAGGAGAGGCTGCAGAGGTGGACACAAGAAACGGAGACCGTATTTACCTTCAGTGATTATGGGAAACGTTCGCTCCATCTCCAACAAGACCAAGGAACTCACTGCGCTGACCCGGCAACAAAGAGAATACCGAGACTGCAGCCTTGTGTGTTTTACTGAGACGTGGCTGAATGAGCACATACCAGACTATGCCATTTCCCTGAACAGATTTACACTAAAGCGCGCAGACCGGACTGTGATGGGGAGTGGGAAGGCATAAAGCCATACTATCTACCACGAGAATTTTCGCACGTGATTGTGTTTTGCGTGTATTTCTCCATCGGCTGATGGTGCAGCAGCCTGTGAGCAACTCCACAGCGCTGTGACATAGATGCAGACACGCCACACGTGTGTCCTGACCACTGGAGACTTTGATTATACATGTATGATTATACATGTATGATTATACATCTCTCTCAGCCACCTTCACGCACTACGTCATGTGCCCCACGAGAGACAATAAGACTTTGGATCTGCTACTCAAACATCAAGGACGCCTACACCTCTGCCCCTCCTCCCCCCGCTCGGATGCTCAGACCACTGTCTGGTTTATCTGCTCCCTGAATACACATGCAGGGTGCAAAGAGGACTTGTGCAGAAGCTGTCTGTGAAGCTTTGGACTGAAGAGGCCAGTGAGAGTCTGAAGGACTACTTCGAGAACACAGACTGGGACATGTTCAGCGGCTCTTACGGCGAAAAAGTCACAAGAAAGACTACGGGAGGAAGATGGAGGAGCAGCTGGCCCAGAACAACGCACGGGGCATGTGGAGAGGACTAAAGAACCTCTCCGGATTTGGACAGAGTGCCAGAAGGACAGCTGATGGTGATCAGCGCTGGGCAGACGAATTAAACTGTTACTTCAACAGGTATGATTCACCACCCACCCCCTCTGCCCCTCTTCTGACTTCCCCTCTTCATACCTCCCCATGCCAGTTGAAACCTCCCCCTCCACCTTCACATGGACCCAACCGAGCACCTTCTCTGATGACTCGGTCACTGTGGGCTGTGTGTCTGAGGGGAACGAGCTGGAGTACCGCTCGGTAATCAGTGACTTTGTGGACTGGTGTGGACGCAACCATCTGAGCCTTAACAGCAGTAAGACAAACGAGATGTTGATCGACTTCAGGAGGAGACCACTACCTCACTCACCGGTGAACATCCAGGGGCAGGACATAGAGACTGTGGACAGTTTCAAGTACCTGGGTGTTCACCTCAACAATAAACTGGACTGGTCCCACAACACCGACGCCCTGTACAAGAAGGGCCAAAGTCGCCTCCACCTCCTGAGGAGACTGAGGTCCTTTGGAGTGTGCAGGCCTCTGCACAAGACTTTTTATGACTCTGTGGTGGCCTCTGCTCTCCTCTACGCTGTCGTCTGCTGGGCCCCAAGCAGCACAGAACGGGACAGGAAGAGACTTAATAAGCTTAATAAGCCAGCTCTGTCCTGGGCTGTCCTCTGGACTCTGTAGAGGAGGTGGCTGAGAGGAGGGTGCTGGCCAAACTTACACCTCTCACCCTCTGCACCGGACTGTAGAGGAGCTGAGCAGCTCCTTCAGCAGCCGACTGAGGCACCCTCAGTGCAAGAAGGAGCGCTACCGCAGATCCTTCATCCCCACCACCATCAGACTGTATAACTCCACTGTATAGTCCAAACGTGCAATTTTTCTATACTCTCTTATTTTTACTTATTTTATTATTATTACTTATCTTGTCTGCATGCACTTTCTTGTTCAAATTTTCTTTTGCACTAAATTGCCTGGAGCTAATGTGGCAAGTAAATTTCTCCTATGTGAGATCAATAAAGTCTTATCTTATCTTATCTTATCTTCAAGGCATAAAGCTAACAATTTAGCAAGGATTTTATCTGAATTTAAAAGAGGAAAGTTTGTATTGTCTTTTCCTGGTTTTAATATCAGAGTTATAGAGGCTTCTGACAGGCTTTGTGGTAGAGACCCTTGACTCAGACATTCATTGTACATTCTTAAATAAAAGGGAAGCTAATGTTTTGGATAATTTTTTGTACAATTCTAAAGGGTATCCATCAGGGCCAGGGCCTTTTCCATTTTGCATTGCAGATATTGCATCAATTTTCTCGGAAATGTTCATTGGCTGCTCAAGGTGAAATAACTCACCACTGGCGGTATAGTTAGGCCATCAAAAAAAGATAACATATCAACCTCATGAGTAGGAAACTCAGAAGTGTACAAATCGCTGTAAAATTTAGTGAAGGTTTTGTTAATATCAGATGGAATGGAGGCATATTTACCTGAGGAAGTTTTAATGCCTTTGATTTTACGTGATGTCATTTGACTTTTCATCTGATGTGCCAGATAGTGCCCTGCCTTCTCATCGTGCTTGTATTGAAAACCGCGTGACTGTAAAATCAGTTTCTCAGTTTGATGAGTAAGTAAGAAGTTGTATTCCAACTGCAGATCTAGCCTTTCCTTCTCCAGTTCATGGTTTATTTAAGTTTTTTTTTTTTTTTCAATTTCCTTAATATTTTTTAAAAGTTTGTTCATTTTCTGTTTACTTAATTTATTGTGTCTAGCTGTATAGGAAATAATTTCACTCCGAATTACAACTTTCAGAGCTTCCCACAGAAGACATGGAGGAATAAGATCTGAGTTGTTATTTCTAAGAAAATCCTTAATAGCCATGGAAACTGACTCACAAAACTGATCATCATTTAGTAATCAGTTCCATTTCCAGGGTGGGAGTGCTTTTTGACATAATGGCAGGGAGAGATCTAACAGTACTGGGGCATGGTTGGAAATTACTATTCTTGAGTATTCAATATTTTTAACACCAGGAAGAAGGACCTTATCAATGAAAAAGTAATCAATTCTTGAGAATGTTTTATGGACCTGAGAGTAGAAGGAAAACAGTTTCTCAGTTGGGTGATGAATACACCATGGATCTACTCCTCCCATTTGATCCATAAAGGAAATAATAGATTTGGCCATTTTATTTGGGAAGGGATATTTAGATGATGATTTATCTAAAGGTGGATTCATAGTGCAATTCAAATCACCTCCTGAAATATGGTGGTGAGTGTTGAGATTAGGTAAAAGTGGGATTATTTTTTGAAAGTAAGATTCATCAACCCAATTAGGAGCATACAAGTTAACCAAGACTAATGTAGCGTTATTGATAGAGCCTGTAATCAGTACATATCGCCCCTGCGGGTTGGAGGTTGGTTAGCTCAACTGGTAAGTCATGGACTTTCCCCCTGGGGGTTGTGGGTTCAAATCCCCCCTGGGCAATGAGCTAACCAGTGTGGGTCCTTGGGCAAGACCCTTCACGGTACTGCCCCCCGGGCGCCGAAAAAGATGGCTGCTCACTGCTCCTGAAAAGGATGGGTCAAATGCAGAAGTCAAATTTCTCCCGTGTGTCATTGTGTGTGAGACCAATAAAGGCCTAAGCTTAATCTTAAAGGTAGTTTCTTTGGGTATAAAATTATTATTTTTTTATGAGTTAAAATGGCTGTACCCTTCATTTTGCTGTTAAATTTGGAATGGAAGATTTGACCAACTCAAGAAGCCTTTAGTCTATGATGATCCTTTATTGTCAAGCATCCTTTATTGTAGGAAAGCAATATCAGTTTTAAGATGCTTAAGTGTGAGAGGATTTTTATTTGAGAGGATTTTGCCTCTCTTTACTGGTCCATTGACTCCTTGAACATTCCAAGATACAAATCTAATAGGAGTGCTACCGCTGTACAAATTCACAGCTTTAGTCTGACACATAGATTGTTTCTTGCTTTGTAAAAAAAAAGCAGATAAGCAAAGTTTACATGAAAAGAGAAGAAAATACATTTTAGAAATTCATTCTGTAGGACCCAAACTCCTTTAGAAAAGAAAAGAAAATATAAAGTAAATAAACAAAAATTGCTACCCTAATCCTAAGCTTGTTCTCAACAAGCAGCAGATCCCCACTAACATCTTCCATTCCAAATACCATTAAAATAAGGAGTTTGAGGTGTAGAGGTCTCCTTTGCCTCCATTAGTGTGAAAAAAATAAATAAACAAATGAAGGTGGTAGCTTTAAAGGGATATGCCACCCCCAGGTCAAATTTGGGCATCTCCCCACAGTCCAGAGACTAAAATAAGTGGTGGAAAGCGTTTTCCTGCTCACCCAGCCATTGTCCGAGTCTGTCGCCACTGACCGCCGCGGTATCTGCAGCTCCTCCGCCTTAGACTGGAGTCTAACGTCGCCAGAGAAAGATTTCGGCCAAAAGGAATTAATTTGCTCGATGCGTTTCCCAATTACTTTGTGTGTAGTGCGCATTCATATCGAGTGCAAATAAATGTGCAAATCAACACGGAGAGCTTGCCTTGGTCATTTTGGGTGGGAACTATTTTCCAGTGCGTAAGAATACAGCCGTATCACGCAGTACGCTACCAGGGGAATCCCAGTTACGCACCGGGAAGGGAGTTCCCCTGTTGCACAACGTGGTGCGTGATACGACTGTATTCTTACGCACTGGAAAATAGTTCCCACCCAAAATGACCAAGGCAAGCTCTCCGTGTTGATTTGCACATTTATTTGCACTCGATATGAATGCGCACTACACACAAAGTAATTGGGAAACGCATCGAGCAAATTAATTCCTTTTGGCCGAAATCTTTCTCTGGCGATGTTAGACTCCAGTCTAAGGCGGAGGAGCTGCAGATACCGCGGCGGTCAGTGGCGACAGACTCGGACAATGGCTGGGTGAGCAGGAAAACGCTTTCCACCACTTATTTTAGTCTCTGGACTGTGGGGAGATGCCCAAATTTGACCTGGGGGTGGCATATCCCTTTAAGTTAGCATTCAGTAGACCTAAATGTTAATGTCCATTACCATCACCACCACCACTGCTACAATAATAATAATAATAATAATAATAATAATAATAATAATAATAATAATAATAATAAATAGTGTACACAAATATAAATTATAATTTATATAATAATAAATTGTATTGTCTGTTCTACCTGCAATTCTACTTTGATCATGGATGATAGAACAAAATAATGATTATGATAACAGTGGGCGCACTAGTGCTGTGGTGGAAATAGTTAGAGAAAAAAAAATATATATATATATATATATATATATATATATATATATATATATATATATATATATATATATATATATAATTATTATTAATATTAATATTAATATTAATATTAATAATAATAATAATAATAATAATAACAATGATTATCACCATCACCATAAATAATGAGCCTTAAATAAAGGGTTGTCTATACTTTGGCATGCCTGGAGCCGAAATGTCATTTGATTAATCCATGTACAAAAGTAGGGGCATACGTTCACTTATCTGAGTTTCTCTCTTCTAGCTTGGTATCCTGCAGTAGTCTCTTTCTTGCTGCCTCCACTGCTGCCGATGTAGGGACACAAGTGAAAAGAGAGGTCACATCAAAGGAAACCATTGTCTTATCCCAGTCAAACTGGAGAAACTTGGCTTTGTTCATAAATTTGGCTGTGTTCTTGATGTTTATTTATTTATTTGACAGGGACAGTGCACATTAATGAACATTCCTGTAAATGTACCAGATTTAGCCAAGAGGCTAGTTTTCATCTACAGTCCCTGGACAGATGTTAGTGTAAGAAAAAAACAGGTTAAAACATGTACATACACAATTATTTACACTATTTACATGTTTTCAGGCTCACTCATAGTAACAGCCATGCACACTTGGTAAAACATTAACAATACATACATACAACAAATAGAACAGAACAAACATACATCTGGCACCCCTCAGTAACACAACAAACAGGATAGAACAAAAAGGAAATGAATGTGTGCAGTGCTGATTTTCAATTAGCCACTTTTTTAAAAGAGTCTTAAAAGTGTGATATGATGGTGAGTCTCTGATATGTTTGGGAGGATTGTTCCATTGATGTGATGCAGTGATGAAAAATGAGAACTGTCCAAAGGTGCTTTTCCTGAGTGGGATTATGCAGTCCCCTCTAACTGCCCCCCTGGTTACTCTAACTGCCCCCCTGGTTACTCTAACTGCCCCCCTGGTTACTCTAACTGCCCCCCTGGTTACTCTAACTGCCCCCCTGGTTACTCTAACTGCCCCCCTGGTTACCCGGCTTGAGGATGATCTTATTGTTATGAACTGTGAAGTGGGGGTGAAGAGAGACCGTGTATAATTTAAACAGAAGGCAGAGGTTTGTGTATATGATCATATTGTCCCAGTTCAGTAGTTTGAGTTTGTGTAATATTTCACAGTGATGATATTGGATTGGTTTCTTGTCAAGTGTTTGTATTGTTCTTTTGTATAATGATTGCAGTGGTTTGAGGTGTTGTTTGTGTTTGACCATGTGGTTAAACAGTATTTGATATGGGAGAGTATCATGGCATGCATATAGACTGTGGCGGCATTGAGTGAGAGCTGTGCTCTTATGAAACGGAAGTTGGAGAGATGGAATTTAATTTTGTTGCAGACTTTATTGACCTGAGATTTGAAAGTGAGTTCAGTGTCCATTTGTACTCCGAGATATTTGTATTCTTGCACGATTCTGAGTTTATGTCCATCTACAAAGATGTCATGATGGGTTATGGGATTGGAGGATTTGGTAAAGAACATTGCTACAGTTTTATTGACATTGAGTTGCAGGCAGGACTGTTTTAACCAGTTAGAGACGTGAACCATGGATTGTGTGAGGACTTCTGCGACTTGTGAGGTGCTTTTGCCATGTGTATATATTACAGTGTCATCTGCATAGAGTTGGGTGTGGATGTTGGAACAGACTGCAGGGAGATCATTTATGTAAAGTGAGAACAGTAATGGACCAAGGATAGATCCTTGGGGTACACCGGTGGGACACAGGAGGGGGGGTGACTGGTGACTCTGAATTCGGACTGTCTGTGAGCGGTTTGAGAGGTATGATGCAATCCAATTTAAGCTGTTTGTTGAGAAGTTGAAGTGGGACAGTTTTGATAAAAGTATACAGTGATTCACAGTGTCAAAGGCTTTTTTTAGATCAAGGAAAACAGCTCCTACCACGCCTCCTTTGTCCAGCAAGGCTTTGATTTTTTTCACAAAATAGCAGTTGGCAGTCTCAGTTGAATATTTATGTCTGAAACCAAACTGCATAGGGTGAAGACCAGTGGGGCTGTGTCCAGGTGTGTGATGATTTGATTTGCAATTATTTTCTCTGCCACTTTAGATACGGATGAAAGAATACTGATTGGCCTGTAATTACTGATAGATAGGGGATCACTGCTCTTGAATATTGGAATGACCACTGCTGCTTTCCAACCATTAGGGAATGTGTCTTGGGAGATGGACTGATTAATTATTTTTGTTATGGGTTTGGTTAGAGTGATACTGAGCTCCAAAAGCATCTTTTGTCTTTGATGGTTTAAAAGCACTAATGGCTTGCTGGACTTCAACTTCAGATACACTCTGGATGCTGAAAAGATTCTCAGTCGGAGCTGTTGGCCTCACAAGTGTACTTGTGGGGTCCACACCACCTTCCCGCACGACCACCGCCACCTCCAGCCGCCGGGTCCCTCGAGAGACTCACTGCGGCGCCAGCCCCTTCCATCTGGACTGACACCCGGACATCGGTCATGAGAGTAGCGGTACTCCGTGGTTGAGGAGGATGCATAAGGTTAGCACTCGGTTCACAACACGGTGGTAGTACAAGGGTAGCATACCTGTGGGACAGGGGTGTCGCGTGTACCTCTGGACTCTGCTAGCATGGCTACCTCCGGTGTTTCAGTCTGATGCGGCCCAGGGCAGGGGTGTATGTCTCCACTTAGCATCAAGCAGATGGTGATCAGAAGCATATTGTTGATGATCGGCTTATTGCCGAGATTGTAAAAAACAATGTGGTGCTCCATGTTACCCACCAGAGGAGCCAGGATGGTTTTTAGGTGTTTGGCCACATTGTATGTGATGGAGTCAATGCTACATACAATGGGTCTGAGTGGTACTCCTTGTTTGTGAATCTTTGGGAGGCCATAGATGCACGGGATAGCGTCACCAGGGTACAGTCTGTAATACAGCTGTCGATCAATGACTTCTTCCTTCTCCAGCTTCTGCAAGCAATCAATGATCTTCTTTTTGTACCCATTGGTGGGGTCTCGTTTTAGTAATTTATAGGTTGCGGTGTCACTGAGTAGGCTGTTCACCTTTGCCTCATAATCAGCTGAGTTCAGGAGTGTGTTTAGTGTGCCCTTAGTGTTTTATTTTGACATTTGTCCTGTCAGTTTGTTGCTTTTAGTTTTACTTCCTGTCTGTTGATTGTTTTCCTCGCCCTAATGTGTTACACCTGTGTCTGTGTGCATTTATACCCTAGCCGTGTCTCAATTCGCAGTGTGCACAATTCGAAGTGTGGTTTTAACGGCGCATACGTCACTTCCGGCGCAACAACTGCTGTCCCATTTCGTTTTTGTCCCATGCACAGTTAAAATGCCCCCTGAAAACCGCAGTCATTGCTATGGAAATTGGGGCGTGGACCATATCTCATATATCCCAGCATGCACTGCACGCTACTTCTTCTACGGGAGAAAATGGAGTCGATAGCCGTTTTCCAATTCAGTGGGTGCACGGTTCGGGGTGTGGTCTCAGCCTGCAGTCAAGGCGGTGCATACTTGCTCAGCCCTGAATGCAGTCCGTGGATCGCATGGGCGTCTGCGAAATGGAACAAGTCCCGCCTGAGCTCAATGAGCCGGGTGGTCTGCTCCTTGTTCCCAAAAGACAAAAATATGATTCTATTGCGACTAGTAATACTTGGAATTGGGACATGGCGACACTGTAGAATATCCAGCATTACAACAGCAAAGGAAATATAGAAGTGTAAGGGAAAAAGCATGTGAACGGTAAGTCGCAACTGTCACATGGCGATGTCGCTGGCGAGTCCATCTTTGTAGTCATATATCCTGCAGCGCTGTGCATGCTGGGGCTTTTAAGTGTGCGAAGCGTGTATGTTTGCACGCTTGGTCCACGCCCCGATTTCCATGGAAACGACTGTGCTGTTCAGACTGCATCTTAACTGTGCCTGGGACAAAAACGAAATGGAACACCAGGTGTCGCGCCGGATATGACGCACATCCCCCTCCAAGCACACTCCAAACCGTGCACTCGCTGAATTGGGAAACGGCTGATGGCTGCATCTGGTAGTTGCAGGATCTGTCCCATTTTGCTCACGCCCATGCGGTCCACGGAGTACACTTAAAGCCACACTCCAAACTGTGCACACTACACGGCTCCTGTGTGCTCCTCTGCCCTTTGTTGGTCCATTGTTATGATCAGTGTCATGTCATGGCAGTTTTGATTTTTGGATTTTGTTATTGGATTTTGTTATTAAAGAACTTTAACAGCAGTACTGCATTTTGGGTCCTCCCTCTGTTTCTACATGAAAAAAACTGAGATTCTGACCTCTTGTCTCATACTCATCTTTTGATCTTGAACCCAAATGTCTTCAGTGAACAACAAAAATAAGAGAATTTGCCTTACTGTTCCAATACTTTTGGAGAGGACTGTATAATGTTGTTTCCTCATCATAAACATACCTGGAGTTGTTTTTTCTGTTTCATTCACACATGTCTAACACACAAACCCTGCATATTTAGGATGAGTTCTTCGCTTAGACTGAAAACATAATACAGGAAGTGCTTCACCATGTTTTTAAACTCCATACACCTTCACTAGAATCATATTGGGTCATTTCAGCTCTGGAATTGCCCATCTCTACTGAAGAAAAGGTGAAAAAAAATAGCTCTTAACTTGAAAATTACAACTACATGGCATCACGCTAACATCTCCATGGTGACAAGCAAGCAGGGTCCCTTCACTCAAAGCTACATAGTGCACTTAAATAAATAAAATCATACACATATTAGAGAAATTTCTATTTAATAACATATGCTTTGTTATAATGCTGTTACCTCATCAAAAACATATCTGGAGTTGTGTTTTGTCTGTCTACATCTCCAAAGCTTAAAATGCTCAGTTCCACCTTATGATGCTACCTTTTACCTTTAGTTCAGCAGAGATTGGCAATTCCAGGACTGAAATCATCTGTTAGGCTAATTACAGATGGTAGCTTTAACCATAGGCTGTATATATAAATGGACATAGCTAACCTGCGAGCTGTCGCGTTCCAAATAGGAAGTGATCATGGGCTCGATTTCAGCTCTACTGACTCCAGTTCAATTAAAAAAACATTGCATCTCTCTCTGTAACTGCTGCTGCCAGACTTCAAATGTTCATATTAACCTGCTTTACTGGGGTTTTTATTTTGCGAAGTTGTTCGTAAATCAAGGTATGAATTTCAGAACTAGAGGCCTTTTTTCCCCAAGGTCGCTCTCGCTAGTGTTAGCAACAGGTTTGGCTGACAGTGTTGCTAAGCACTCTTGCCCTGCTAAACCAGGGGGAGTTAGGGGCATTACCTTCAACAGCCTCACTCCTAAGTGAGCCTCACTCCTTGGATACTTGTGGTCAGAATTCTAAATATGGAACTTGGTTTCAAATTCACCCCTATAACTGCCAGCCTCGATGAGTTTCATTTGACTGGAGCTGAACACTATGGGTGACGTGAGGTCATACTCCCTTAAGCCCTATTCGGATGGGATTAGTTTTATGGGGTGACATGGGGTGAAGTAATAATTACAAGGGAATTTAGTCCTGTCTGAACGCGCCATGTCCGTAAACATAACGGAGTATGTCTGTGAAATTTACAGTGAGTTTCACCTTCTGTAAAACGGTCTGGGGGAATTACCATAGGTAATATTAAACCCGTGCGAATGCGACCCTCGGTAAAGATGCATGTAATATTTCGTCACATCCGTTTAAAGAAATAATTTACCGCAATTTTCAAACACGGAGGAGCTTGAAGCGCTTTGTTTTGCCGGCAAACAAAATGATCTACCGGTACTCTCAAACAAACGCACACATCGACCAAGAGGTATAAATCAGTCGTCAGAGGCATGAAACTTCTGCTTGTTTTAGGTCATGTTTGCTCTATTAGTCCTGATTATGGGCAATAATTTGCATAGTTCGCTAATATTACACATAGGCTAATCATGATGTGCACGGCAACGAATACATGACGGCAGAGCGTAAACAAACTCCTCCCATGTCAAATAAATATTACGGACATTTCTTGTCCTGTGTGAATGGGTCATTTATATTCCAGAGGTCCTGTGATAAACCCACATTACTCTGCATCCCCCTGGAAAACTAATCCCGTCCGAATAGGGCTTTAGTCCACTTCTTTACACAGTCTATGGCGTTAACACACTATGTTCGTTTTCAGATAAAAGGCCTTTACTATTATCAGTACTATGATTGCTTTGGACCCCAGATCACATGTTGCCATTTTCTGTCCAATGCTTGAATTCTTAAAAGCGCACATTGATCCAAAAGCCAATATTTTTTGCTTTGAGTTGACAGCCGTGCTCGGCAAATGGAGCAACACTGTCCCTGCACCCAGTCTGCCCAAACAGACCCCAGTACATCAGACCTCACATGCATCCATCATGTTTTTACTGCTATATATGTCCATCCACTGTCCACACTATAGGGACTTTAAAGGATATATACATTCCCCTGGCTCTGAGTGGAGATGCTGCGTGTAGCACAAGAGGAAGTGCAGATATGTGTAAAACAAACGTCAACTTACTCTTATCCCCAAGGACCTGCCATAGCTGCCTGTCCATCACTGTCAAAGTGCCACAGAGGAGACAGCAATGAGGACAAACATAATACTGTCTACAGCAAGCCCATTTGTACAGACAGGTTTGAGAAATCTAGGAAATGTTACATTTGTAGAGGTGAAGGTTATGCCTTTGTGGAGTAAGCCGGCATGTTAAAGTTTAAAGAACAAATATTATGCAAATTTAACTTTTTTGAGCTTTTAAACTGCAGTGAAGGAAATAAGTATTTGATCCCTTGATGATTTTGTAGGTTTGCCCACTGACAATAATTTTATAATTTTAATGGTAGATTTATTTTAACACTGAGAGATAGAATATCAAAAAGAAAATCCAGAAAATCACGTTATAGAAAATATATTCATTGATTTGCATTTCATTGTGTTTTGAAATAAGTATTTGTTCCCCTACCAACCATTAAGAGTTCTGGCTCTGGCTCCCATAGACCAGTTGACCTCCTAATTAACTTGTCACCTGAATTAGACCCCTGTTTTGACTAGTCACCTGTATAAAAGACCCCTGTCCACAGAATCAATCAATCAGACTCCAAACTCTCCAACATGGGACCAAAGAACTGTCAAAGAATGTCAGGGACAAGATTGTACACCTGCACGAGGCTGGAATGGGCTACAACAGCGGTTTTCAATAGCTGAGGCTAGCCTCTGGGGCTCTGCCCCCCAGGCCCTAGACCGGAGGTCGATGATCGACACGTCGTGTCATCTGACCTCTGACCAAGTGTAAGAGGGGGGCCAGAGCTGTCAATAGATCACCACCTGGTTGTGAGTTGGGTCCTCTGGTGGGGTAGGAAGCCGGAAAGATCTGGCAGGCCCATGTGTATAGTGAAGGTCTGTTGGGAACGTCTGGCAGAGCCCTCTGTCAGGGGCACCTTCAACTCACACCTCCAGGAGAGCTTCTCCCAGATTCCGGGGCAGGCTGGGGAAATGGGAGTCTGAGTGGGCTTTGTTCTCGACCTCTATTGTCGATGCGGCCACTCGTAGCTAGAATTTCTAAGCACAGTCAGGGGCCGGAGGGGAGCCGGTTTGGGGACCACAGGATCTCATCTCTGCTGTTTGCGGATGATGTTGTCCTTATGGCTTCATCGAATCAGGACCTCCAGCGTACACTGGGGTGGTTTGCAGCCGAGTGTGAAGCGGCTGGGATGCGGTCACTGTGGCAGTATGGTAATATATACACGCCCCCTTTTCTTTCCGAAAAACACGCCAATTTGAAATACAAAATGTATACTTTTAACACAATAAATGCTGTTATCTGAAACATGGTGTGGCTTCTTCATGATCTCAACTAGCACAAAAAAAAAAAAACTTCTAATGCAATTATCTCAGTTTCACTAATGCCGGCATATGACTGGTTTCCTCGTGGCGGGGCACATTTGAGATTGAATAGAAGCTTTAAGGCTGAGTCTGAGTCCAGAGCTCAGGGCTGTGGACACTGTCGTCTGCTCCACTTTGAGATACAAGAATAGAGAGGTCACATACAGGGCTGGACAAAAAAACAGCCCTGGCATTTTTGGCTTAGATCGGCCCCTCATAATTAGCGGAGCACAACGGACTAATTTACGTATGTCTTCGCCGAAGCAAAGTATTTTACTATTGTTACATCTTGACAGGAGGGGAAACCAGGGCGCAACATTTAAAAAAAAAAAAAACTCAGCCCCCCAAAAACCACCAGCAAACTCGCATTCAATGTTTTTTTAAAAATGCATCTTGCACACACACACAAAAAACCTTTCTCATCGAATCTACACGATTCATGTAGGTTACCTGTTTTGGCTTAAAAACGCAGAATTTCACCGAAAGGTGATTTTCATGCCTGTCCATCATCTAAAGGTCCTGGTATTATCCTTACATTACTACCTGATTACCTGCTGTGCCTGTGCCACACTTCTCTGGTCACTTTGTCCCTCGGTTTCCCTGTCCACAGTCTCTGGCTGCTCCTCTCCCTGTCCACCTTCAACCTGGGCTGCAGAGGACGTGGCGGCAGTAGCTCAGTTGGTAGAGCGTTTGTCCACTGATCCAAAGGTTGGTGGTTCAAATCCCGCTCTTGACATAAGAAACATCAGTGGTTGAGCGGTCAGATCAGATCAGGTTGGTTGGTACGATTCCAGCTCCCACAGATGAATGCTGCCGTTGTGTCCTTGGGCAAGACACTTAACCCTCCTTGCCCCCAGTGTCTACGTACACTGGTGTGTGAATGGGTGATTGGTTCCTTGTTGTAAAGCGCTTTGGGTGCCTTGAAGGTGGAAAAGCGCATATAAAGATGTGACCATTTACCATCAGCCCCTCCAAAGAATAGAGGTTTTTGTTTGTTTTTGGGTTTTTTTTGTTTTTTCCAGAGAATTTTTCATCTTTTAGCCTGCAACTTCTCCACACCCCCTTTCTGCCAGGGTGGGACCGCACTCATAAGCTACTATGTCCTGATTGTTTTAGTCCACTGTTTATATTGAAAATGGACCAAAGGGCCGCCTCCTCCAAATTGGGGGCTGGTCTCTAAGTAAAAAAAACAAAAAAACAATGTCATTGGCCCCTAGGACTGTCGGCCCACCGGGAAAATGCCCGATTACCAGTCCAGGCCTGGTCACATACAGTATGTACAGCTCAAATGTTTTCCTCTGTGACAAATTAAGCTTGAGAAATATTAAATCAAGCCCAAACTAAGTGGATTTATGTGAGACACATTCAGATGCATAAAAAAACACTGTTCAAACATTAGTTAGTTGTGTCATGTAGCTCAGCAGAAGTCAAACATTTATTTATTAACATTAACTGGTACAAAATGATTAAATTGTGTAAAGTTTCAGATCACAAAGATAAAGTAATAATCATATTTAAATACCTTTAACAGTTATTTCTCTGATGCCATAGTTGAGGTGAGAAATGGCCACTGTGGAGAATTAGGGAAACGTTTTGCATCATAAAAATGTATAAAGTCAGTTAATTTGTGTAAAATGTTTAGTTTTAATGTGAAATACTACCAAACCAAGTCAAAATTAGAAAAACGCGAAAACCTGTCATACACTTTAACCATGTAGAATATTTCACATCTCTGTTTGACTAAAATCAAAAGTAACAATAATGTAACTGACTATAGGTCTTTGTTCTATAAAGAGGAGGACGCTGTAGAGCTGGAGCAGCCTCTTGTGTCTTTAGGATTAACTTAAGTCGGTTTAACTGAAGAGCAAACAATAATGAGAGACGCAATTAAAGGGCTTCATTAAACCAACGCCTCTCCCACAAACACTGCAATGGAGGTATCCTTTCTTCTTTATACATTTATTTTGAACACATCCACCTGACAGAGCCAAGGATGTGGAAAAATAGCTATAATCTTGTAGCTGTGTTATTTTAACTACTACTCTATTTTGAGTGGGTTGGGTTGTCTTTTATGGTGTATTAGGGTTGCACACAGAAGAGACCAGGGTGCTGATGGAGTTTGCATATGAATAATAGAACACAGGTTTTGATTTAGTCAACTGAGATGTATTTGGCAATAAATCCCCCCAAGAAGTTGCTAATTGGATTATTTAATTAAACAAGAGTGAATGAAAAGATAACCAGCGACCCCCTTTTTCAAAAGATAAATAAATAAATCATTAGTTCTTTGTCAAGTGTTTTGACCTTGAGAGAATTTAGTTCATTCCTTGTTAAAGTTTTGTGACTTTTGTTTGTCAGCTATAATCCGGTTCATTTCACAGATTTGTGTAATGTCAATAATCCAAGGATAGCAGGGCAAAATAGAAACAGAAAGAAAAAAAAAACTACCAGCTCGCCCTCAGAGAAGATTGTTCATTATTCAGAGTCCCATCCAAAAAATCTGACCTAAAAACAAGGTAATTTCAGTCCAAAGTTACTAGTAACAGTTAATCGTGAAAAGTCCCTCAGTCGTCCAGGTAGAATCCATGATAACAGGAGAAGTTCAATTTGTCAACTGGACAAAGTTTGTTTGGTTGAAAACGTTTTCAACCAAACAAACTTTGTCCAGTTGACAAATTGAACTTCTCCTGTTATCATAGTAACAGTTAATCATTAATTTATTCAATTAATGTTGCACAACATCATTTCAGCAATCAAAACATTTACAAAAGAAACTACAAATTAACAAACCATCACTATCAGCAGCATTGAGCGATCAGCAAAACAATGGGCCATTACTGACAAACAATGTCTTATACTTTAACAAAAAGCACCTCAGCAACTTCACAGTATTGCCGAATGTAAGGTAACAAGGTAACATGTTACAGTAGGTTGAGCCTAATTCATTACTTTGGCCCATTGTCAGTAAATTTATCAACAAGCACAGAAATACTCGTATTTGTAGCAAAGCTACAACTCGTGGAGAACCACGACTTAATATGTGAGAAACTTGTACTAAATTCAGACTAATGCCATTTTAAACACAACATAGCAAAGATAAGACTTGGCCAAAACTCACCATTGAGTTGTAGGATCTAGAATATGTAAATAAGGCTTTAAGCCATGTAGTAGTCACTGAGTTCGGGACCAGTCCAGATGCCAGTTTCACAGCACACAGTGGGAGTGGAGTGGGAGGAGCAGAGGAGCAGACATGTACAGATATTTATCATTCAACCTACTAGAAGCTGAGTAAATCAGGGAAGAGCACTGATCAGGTAAGGGTAACCTTAGGTGGCAGGGGTTACTGGGTCTCCCCCTGACACCGTGTATGTCCTCGTACATTGGTCGGGTTGGCTACAGATGGCAGATGGGGAGGGAGCAGCACCAATGGTGACATCAGCATCTTCCAGTTCATAACTAAAGGTTGTGCTCAGGTCATGGAAAATCACTTGAAGACTTTACATCCATGGATTACCAAACTTGGTGTAATGCAGCTGATCCGGAGGATTCATTGATCTGGTGGGACGGCCCCTTGATTGTTCATTGTCAGGGCAAACTGGCAAATGAGAGCTTGAAGATCCAGAAGTTGAAGGGTTCTCTGTGTCAGACGTCAAGGGCGCCAATTCATTCAATTCTTCTTCCCCAGGCTCGGAGTCAGACATCATCGTTTGCTGAAGGAGCAGGCGAGTTCACATCTGAGGAGGCAGGTAAGTTGAGATGTGCCATCTCGTTTTCGAGGGGGTCCAAAAACCCCAAATATAATAATAGTAAATATACATACACAGTGAATGAAATAGACGCCTATTGTATAGTTGTAGCCAGTTGAGTTTTCCAAATAAAATACAGTGATGAGTTTGGTATGGGCATTTAAGAATAACTCTACAGACAGAGTTGAAGAGAACATTCAGTGGTTTGAGATGTGCATCATGTGTATTTTGATCAATTGTATCAGCAGAGTCAGTGACGGGTAGAACTAAATGAGTAATAATTCTTTTCCTGACTTTTTGAGTGAAGCACTTGGGTGAATGTAAAGAGGACTCAGTGTAGCATATGTTCTTCTGATGATATCATCAATATGAGGTTTGAAGTTCAGTTCTGGGTCCAGCCAAAGTATTTGATAGATTCAGTTTGAATCTGAATGCAAAGGTCAGGGGAATGGATTAGATAATGGTGAGTTACAAAAATTAGATTTTTTCATATTTAAGATTAATCGCTTGTTATAAAACCAGATTTGAACTTTATTAAAATCAAGCTGTAACTGCTTTTTGAAAGATCTGAACTAGAAGTATAAATCAGCATATACATTTATTGAACAGTTTGAAATTACTTGTGGAAGATCATTGATGAAAATAAAAAAATAAAAAAGGTGTGCCTCAAGGGTGGATCCTCGAGGCACACCTTTATCCATTATGCATTTGTTTGAGCACCATGTGAAACGACAAATTGACGTCTATTAAGAAGGTATGAATTAAAGCAGAAAATGGCATTAATGTCAAGACCGACTGTATAAAGTTTGTCTAGGAGCAAGTAATGATCAACTAGATCTAAAGCTTTGGATGGAGCAAGAAATATTGAGCCCACATACTGATTCCAATCAAAAGAAGAGAATACATCATTAGTACATTTTGGCAGAGCAGTTGTGGTGGAAAAACCAGAGCAAAAGCCAGATTGAAAAGGGGACAGGATGTTAAATTCATTTAGTTTATTTATATAACTGATGGAATTTTTTTTTTTTTTTAAATATTTTATTCTGTGCAAATAATAGAAATTGGTCTATAGTTAGTCATATCAGCGGGATCTCCTCCTTTAAAAAGAGGAGTAACTCTAGCTGTTGTCCAGATGGAAGGAAATGCAGATGTTTTTAGAGACAGATTAAACAGATCCGCTAAAAGAAACACTGAAACGTGCTGCCATTTTGAGAAATTTTGCCTCTAGACCAGGGGTGGGCAAACTTTTTGACTCGTGGGCCACAAAGGATTCTAAAATTTAACAGAAGGGCCGGACCAGGAGCAGGTGGATTTAGTGTTTTGGTAAAAACACTAAAAATAACATGGGATATGTAGAAAACACGTGCTTTATTTCAATTTAAAATGAATAAAAGCATTACAACAAAATGTCCATCTTTCAAATCAAAGATTTTGGATTTGGAAGACACGCTGTCGCTGCTACTTTTGTTTTTCCAACTCTCTTTCACTGCTCCACTAAAAGCAGTAAAAGCAGCACAAGCACACTGAAAATACCACAAAGCCACACGATTCTAATCGCCATCTGCCTGCTTTTATCGGGAGACATCCATCAGTGCCCAGGGCCTCCCAAAAGACTGTTTTCGAAACCCCAACCATCACTACCAGGGTGGCCGAAAACAATCATCCTGTCAACTATGATGCTGGTACAGACTTACTTGTGGGCCAGAATTTGGTGAAAAGGAGGGTGCGATGTTGCTGTATGTAAAAATTACTTTGAATGCTGTAAACTTAGTGTACCTAATGACGTTGAGATAGAGAATATCTCTATCTAGAGTCTCTCTCTCTCCAGAGGTGACTTTCACCATGATTTGTCTGTATCATCCTCCTTCAGCAAGATTAACTTCTATGAACAATTGCAGATATTACTTAAGCACTATACTATATGTCCAATGAAATAATTGTGATTGGTGATTTTAATGTGGACTGGGACTGTAAGAAGGACAGGAAAAACGCTTAAAAGTATTATGGACACCCTCGATTTTTCACCATTTATTGAGCAGCTTACAAGAATTACAAGACATTCAAAAACTAATAGACTTGCTCTTTACAAGCCTAAATGGATAATCAGATCTTATAAAAGTATGAAGTAAGTATGAAAGTGGCGTATGCATGAGTGTTGGAGGTGGTCGGAGGGGCCAATGGCGTAGATTGGCAGCCTCGCTTCCGTCAGTCTGCCCCAGGGCAGCTGTGGCTACAGAAAGTATCTTACCACCACCAAGTGTGGAGTGAATGAACAATGAACTGTAAAGCGCTTTGGGTGTCATGAAAGGCGCTATATAAATCCAATGAATTATTATTATTATAACTTGCTGACTGGTATTTCAGACCACAATTTTCTATTACTTTCTAGAAAACTCATCAGGGTCAAGGGTCACTAATAATTTTACTAATCCATTTAATAACAGATCAATAAATGGCTGAAGCCTCATCATCAGTAGATCTGGAATCAATCCTGCCTAGTGATGATCCTCAATTTTGTAGCAGTCGACTCAGCAAGATGTAATATTAACCTTCTCCACTAGAGGGAAGCTAAATTAAAGAAAAAATGTAATTTGCCGTGGTGAACAAAGAATGTAGAGATCTGATGAAAACAAGAGACCAGTTATTGAAACAGTTTTTGAAAACTGGTTTAATTATAGACGACAGAGATTTACTCATATACGAAATAAAGTAAGTGCAAGTTTAAGACAGGCAAAAGTCAATTTTGTCATAAATGCAACAGAAAATGCAAAAGGCAATGGTAAAATTATTTGGCATCATCTAAATAAGTTGCTTGGCTGTCAATTAAAATAAAAATGAAAAGACAATGAAGCTACATGTCAATAGCTCCATTGTTAAAGAGCCTCTCTCCTTAGCTACTCATTTAAACTCATAACCTCCATAATGGAGATCGCTCAACACTTCACTCAAACTGCTTGCTCTGATAATATCAGTGACCCAGATCAGGCGATGTTCAGGATCACTGATATTTCAGACCATGAAGTTGCCAAATTAATTACAGGCTTAAGAAACTCAAAAGCACTTGATGCATGTAGTCTAAATACAAATTTCCTGAAAGAATTTGGACTTGTACGACCCATCTCCCATCTTCTCAATGTCCTTCAAACATTCGGTTGTTCCAACTGATTGGAAAATAGCTGTGGTGAGACCAATTTTAAAATTGGGTGCTAAAACAGACATGGCTAATTATCGGCCAATAAGCATACTTCCTGTTATATCTAAAATAGCTGAAAAGTGGGCAGTTAAACTCTTTAGGGCTCATTTGGAAAACACCCACTCCTCACTACACCCACTAAAATTTGGCTTTTGGGACCATTACTCCACAGACACTGCCCTGTGTTTGCTAACAGAAAAGTTCAAGAGCTTGCTTGATAGGAGTCCCTGTGTTGGGGCTGTCTTCTTAGACCTGAAGAAAGCCTTTGACTCTGTAAATCATCAGATTCTGCTGTCCAGGTTGACTCAGTTTAGCATCTCCAGTAAAGCTCATATCTGTCCCACAGGAAACAGTGTGTGGTAGTTGATGGTGTAAAATCTCAGTGTTTGGATTGTGATGTTGGGGCCCACAGGGGCCAATCCTTGGACCAGTGTTATTCTCCCTTTTCATCAGTAATTTGCCAAATGTTTGTCCAAATGTATTCTCACAGAGTATGTGGACGACGCAATCATTTGTGACCCGCCACGGGAAAATCCACCACGTTGGCATTAGTGAAACCAAGATAATCGTATTTGAAAGGTTTTTTTTTTTTAATTGGTGATTTTTGTTTTTTTGCAGAAGGTGCTATTTGAGATCATGAAGAAGCCACTCCATGTTTCAGATAACAGCATTGGCTGCTTAAAAAGCATACATTTTCTCTGTGAAATTGGCTTGTTTTTCAGAAAGAATCGGGGCGTGTGTAAATTACCATACTGCCAATCACGTGACATTAGCATGCTTTTGTTTTCTTTTTCCACCCATCAGCTGTGAGCAGCTTGTGAATATGTAGCTGCATTTCAACAGGATCCGTAACTTAAAAAATCCGTAACTTTGAGAGTAAATGTTACATAAGAAGGAAGGAGACTTAACAGGACACATTTGGGACACGTCCTTTCTCCGAAGCTTATGTACTGAATGCAATCGGATACTTTACTGCCGAAAGACTGTGGATACGCAAATAATCGGACAACGAAGCAAGTAAGTGTACCCAATGATGTTTGCAGGAACACATTTACTTTATAGACTTTAGGACATGTTTAAATACTAATTCAGCTTTGGTGTGGCAATCATATTTCATGACAGCTGATATAATATATCATAATAATATAATATAATAAATATAATATAATAAACTTTAACCAGTGTGTGGGACCACGCAGGGCTTCTCACTGCAGCCTAGTCTATTTCTGCTAGGACTACAACAGGACTAAAACAGGACTAAGGTGTGTGTGTGTGTGTGTGTGTGTCTCTGTGTGTGTGTGTGTGTGTGTCTGTGTCTGTGTCTGTGTGTGTGTGTGAGTGTGTGTGTGTGTGTGTGAGTGTGTGTGTGTGTGTGTGTGTCTGTGTGTGTGTCTGTGTGTGTGTGTGTGTGTGTGTGTGTGCGTGCGTGCGTGCGTGCGTGTGTGTGTGTGTGCGTGCGTGCGTGCGTGCGTGTGTGTGTGTGTGTGTGTATGTGTGTGTGTGTGTGTGTATGTGTGTGTGTGTGTGTGTGTGTATGTGTGTGTGCGTGCGTGCGTGCGTGCGTGCGTGCGTGCGTGTGTGTGTGTGTGCGTGCGTGCGTGTGTCTGTGTGTGTGTGTGTGTGTGTGCGTGCGTGTGTGTGTGTGTGTGTGTGTGTGTGTGTGTGTGTGCGTGCGTGCGTGCGTGCGTGCGTGTGTGCGTGTATGTGTGTCTGTGTGTGTGTGTGTGTGTGCGTGTGTGTGTGTGTGTGTGTGTGTGTGCGTGCGTGTGTGTGTGTGTGTGTGTGTGTGTGGTATCCTATACTATTTTGTATTTTATTAAATTGACAATACAGGTGTTTTTTTAACTTAACATATCCCATGTATTATTGAATTATTGAATTAACTTTTTGTTATAAAAGCATTTCCATTTTAACAAAGTACCTTCTAATTCTGACCTGCCCAGATTGTAAACACCACACCACAGTGACAGTCAGTGATGGAGGGCTGCTTTCAAATGGTCACAAATTCTTCAAATGTTCTCAGATTTCCATGGGTAAGTCATCATTGGAAAGCTTAGAATCTACACTATCTACACTTTCAGAATCTGTGAATAACTCAAAACACCTCCAGGAAGACTTGTGTCTGCTTTTCCTGTGGCCAGTCACATTTACACTCAAGCGAAAAGCTTTCAGCTGCTAATGATCTCACAGCTGCCCTATTGTTTGTGCATAGCTGGCTCAAGGATTTGTACTTATTATTAATCACCAAAAAATTGTCTGTATGTACTTTTCAAAATGTCATACCTATTTTATAGTTTATATATATATATATATATATATATATATATATATATATATATATATATATATATATATATATTAGGGCTGTCAAACGATTAATTTTCTTGATCGCAACTAATCTCAGAAATTTCATAGTTAATCGGGATTAATCGTGATTTATTTTGCATGTTTAAAATTGATATCTTGCAGTAAGACCGTTCGAATCTAAAGTTAAACTCACAATGCAAAGTATTTCTCACCATTTTTTTTATTTCAAAAAAGTGCAGAGAAAGGAAAAAGTAACAATGAACCAGTAATAGTGCTTACTTTGAGAAATTGTAAATAAATGAACACACAAAAAAATCAGAAAAAGTGCCATGTAGACCCAGTTGTCTATACTTCAGATAAGTATAACCATAAATAACCAATAAATAAAATAAAATAAAATAACAATACAAAGCACTTCATAACTTAAAATATGGTGGTATTGAAACTCTGCTTGACACAGGGTGCATTTTACTTTAGTCTTGTCAATTTGTCCGTCTGGATGTTTTTTTATATTCAAACAAACCATTCAGAGTTCCAGAAAACCGCTGCTTGTCCATTACACAAAGTTGGCTAAACTGAAGACAACAGCGTGTCCTTCCTTGCCAATGCCGACGACTCGATTGAAGCCCGCTCGAGCTGCCGACGGATGCGTAGAAGGAACAAAATACTAGCAAACTCAAAATAGCGCGTTTAACCGACAATGATTAATACAACCAAATGAGCTGCATATGGATGGTAGAAGTGTGGAAAATGCTGGCAAACTCTGATCGCGATTAAAAAAATAGTTCGCGATCATAACTTACATTAATCTAATCGCGATTAACGCGTTAATATTCCCAGCCCTAATATATATATATATATATATATATATATATATATATATATATTAGTGGCTCCCTGATGCCCGCACGTCGGATAAAATATCACGGATTTTAGACAATGTGAGGTTTTTTGTTTTGTTTTTGTTTTGGACTGTGCAGAGTGTGCACGCAAGATAATAACTCTTGTTTCATGCACGGACTACTTCAACCGGAATGCGCACGACAGAGAGAGAGAGAGAGAGAGAGAGAGAGGAACCTGCGCGTGTGTGTGTGTGTGTGTTTAAGTGAGCGCTGGCCAGAGAACGTGCTGATTGGTTACGCCAGAATCTAAAAAACGAAAATATAAAACTCATTTTACGGCAGAATATACTCAAATATATCCCTGTCTGATTAGGGTGAAAATGATGACACTGTGGTGAGGTGCACTGTGGTGAGGTGCACTGTGGTGAGGTGCACTGTGTGTAAAATAGGCTGGTGACAGGTGTTTTATGCAAACATGGACATATAACATAACATAATAATTTAATGTTTAATTTAATTAAATTAAAAGTGTATGTTGTGTTTAATGTTTAAGAACTCAGTTAAGTTAATAAAAAGTTGTTAAATTAAGTGGCCTTCTCTATTGTGTAGGGTTAGGGTTGGGGGGGGGGGGTGGAGACGGTCGTTAGGGTTCAATAGGTATGCTAGAGAAATTTGAAAAACAAAAGAGAGAAACTCAAAAACAAATTACTTGAGATAGTTTCAGAAGGATTTCAGTGTAGGGAGCTCCTCCCTGCAGCGAGATATAAACAGGGTCTTACCAGCACTCGAACCAGAACTGACGAAGCCTCTCGGATGAGCGGCGAAACGTTTTCGACCAAATTCTCCAAATTTCTCCTTTTATCATGGATTCTACCTGGACAACTGAGGGATTCTTCACGCATTCATCATCAGGGTTTCTGTGAAAAGGTACGTCTCCCTTGAGCATGTTTCACTTTCAGCTGTTGTGGTTTGTGTTTCTCTGAATGTACATCATTTCATTTCATAAAATGACACTCCCAGATCTCCACCTATAATGAAGACACCAGGAAGCACACATCACTCGCTCAGTAAGTCAGTCTGAACAGTTTGTCTGAAAGTCCTGCAGGACACAGTCTAGACCTGGTTCAGTTCTGGTTGTGCTGTTCTGCTGTCCTTCTTGTCTGATGAGTATTTTTATTTGTTATATTTATTTCATTTATGAAACATGAAAAAATAATGAAAAGGAACAGAAAGTAGAGTAATCTTAAGTTATCTGCCCTCTTTTCCACATAATAGCTCTATTTCACTATACATTTGCATTTAAATCAAATAGAGTCATTAATACTTCTTCATATTTATGTATGGTGGTAATTCTTATGTATTTCCTAAAGGTTCAGGATGTAACTTCCTGGAGGAGGCACGTGGTCTGAATGATTCCATGGAAATAGAAAGTTAAACCTACTATAATAATAACTATAATAACTATAATACTGGAACATTCTCCATGGAGATATATTCTCCAAACTGTGGAATATTTAAGCTAATGGAACATTATGTCCATGTGCAGCAGAGTGGTGTTTTAGAGTGGATTGGAGTGATTTATAGTGGATCTATACAAAATGTATTAATTTAGTAAAATAATTAGCAACACCACCTGTAATACCAGAACACAGTACTTTCCCCACACATTACAGATACTTTGCAGCTGATGTCATCACCATTCCCTGATGATGTGATGGTAACTGGAGGCTTTAATCTGAGCTTTATTTTAACACTATAATTATATATAATTGACTATAATGAACTGATTTAGCTGGAAGTACAACAGGTGAGCTGATTTGTGCTCACATTCACCATTGCTGGAAATCTAACCCTAAACAGAACCATGAACTCACAGGCTCCTGAAAATGTGTTGTTTAAATCAACTTAGTATTTTTTTCTTGAGGTTTCCTCTTAAAACTTTTTTGACAGTGTTTTCTATTGTGTGCATTGTGTCACCATGGTAACTGCTGAACATTTCCTGAGATACAGATGTATCAGGTACACCCCCAGCGATGTCCAGGTACTTTTATTTCTGGTTTAAGGCTTGAACTGGAAGCATTGTGCAAGAGTGTGAGCATTCTCTTCCTCGGCTCTTTTTATATCATAAGACACAGAGCGACAGACAGGAGCTGATTAGGGCTCATGCTCTAGATTTCTATTCAAAAACACCAACAGCAAGTTCTCTCCTGGAAATACAGATATTTTTTTATATGAGATATCTTCCAAATATCCTTGATACTCTCCTGATAAACAGAATAACATTCAGAAGGTATTTGGCTATAGAGCGTGCTGCAGTGGATAGAATCTGATTACATTTGTATCTTGCCTGCCTGATTAAATTTGTCATTGCCCATTAATATAATGAACAAATAAACCTTTTTTTTTTTAAACGAATAGTGTGGATGTGTGTGTTTCAGGGTTAATAATGGTGGCAGCCTTCGGCAATGAGGATGAGATCTGTTCAACAGCCCAGTCACCACTCCATGTGGACACAACTTTAGCAAAACACGCATCACAATGAACTGGAACGTGAACCCTCCAGTGTGTCCTCTGTGTAAGAGCATGTTCTACTCGCAGCCCCGTCTCAAGGTCGCAGCCCCGACCTTGAGACGTCTAAGATCCAAAGCTTGCACCAGGCCCAGGCTGGACCAGATGACGTGCCCTGTGACGTGTGCCCTGAGCCCAGGCTCAAAGCTCTGAAGTCCTGCCTCAACTGTCTGGCCTCATACTGTCAGAGCCACCTGAAGCCCCACCTGGTGGTGTCTGGATTAAAGAATCACAAGCTGATAGGACCTGTGCATGAACTGAAGGACAGAGTGTGCTCCTAACATGACAAACATATAAGGCATTTCTGTCAAACTGACCAGAGCTACATCTGTAGAATGTGTTCTCATTTAGAGCACAAGAACCATACCATTGTTTTTCTGAAGGATGTTTTTGAGAGGAAGAAGTCTTCTCTGCAGCTCTCTCAGGCTAAGAGCCAGGACTGGGTGGAGAAGGAGAGGCTGAAGATCAAGGAGATCTGGGACTGCTTGAAGATGAGTCAGAGAGTTTATGAGGAGGAGTTGGCTTCAGGTCAGCAAGCTTTCACTGCTCTGATAGAGACTATTCAGAGCAGGCAAAAGCAGTTTGTCGAGAAGGTCTATGAAAAACAGAAAAAGGCAGAGAGTAAGGTGTAACCCCGGTGGAAAAACCATAATAGTATTCTAAGCTCTAAGCGTAATTACGTCATTGCCTGCGTGACTGTGTCACCCAGTCACGTTACCATGCGCGGGCCAATCAGTGCGCCATATAACCCGGTAGTGACAGGCTGCCGGTAGAGAGAGAACAGGGCGCGCTGTGGGAAAGCTGCTTGGAGGTACGTTTAATCGCCGTTTACCGCTGTTTGGTCGTATCATGCAATTGTACCGCCTTTAATCATTGTCGAACTGTAGGAGCCGACCACCGATGCAGGCAGATTCACAATTGAAGCCGTGAACAAGAAAAAACTACTGGACTGGTGAGTTAGCGTAGCACTCATTCATGGACAGTATAGCCTAGCCTAGCCGCTTCCATCTGTTTGTATGGAGCGGTTAGCCTGTGACTTTTATGCCCGTTTTCCAAATGTCTATTGTGGAATTAATGTCGTATATTCAGGGAATTACTTGCTGCTCTGTTTGTGCCAATTCATGCACTTTTACGGCCCAAACCGGATAGTTGTTTGGTTCTCAGTTTACAGTATATTTGACGCACTTTAAAGATACACTACGTAGTACTATAGAATCACATCATTGATGTAATTATTAACTTGAATTGCTAGCAACTTGAATTATTTATTGTACAATTAGAAACATTGATTATGTATATTTATTATATGCACACCCAACTTTACACTGGTCCTGTTCAACTTTTATTCAGGCCAGGTGCCCCGTTCTGGCTTCATCCTGGATGGATGGTGAGCTAACCCGGAATCTGGACATAAGAGCTACTCAAGCATCTTCACCTCGTCGGTGCTCCACTTCCCTTGTTCTCTGGTCGGCTGGTAGGAGGCTGTCCACCAGCCGCTCTCTGTTTTTTCTCTGGTTTTCACTTTACCAGTGACTGACCCGTACCCTCACTCACTATTGGATTACCCATTTTCAACTCTCCCGTTGAACACGAGGGCGTTCTTAAGGAACAATATAAACACAGACTATTGATTGCACTGTATTTGTGTGATAAACACATTATATATTTTTGTATTTGCACTTTTCATATTGTATCCTATTGTCTTGTTCTCAAATGGCCATTTGTTGTATATAGTTGTGTATATAGTTCGTATTAATATATGGTACCATCTAAGCAACCATCAGTCTCTCTCCACTCCTTGAGCCGAGTCTATATCTTCTGGTGTCCAGCCCATATCACTATACATTACCATTACTGTCAATACCACTGTAGTGACACACTTGCTACATAATTCGTGGCGAGCTAGCCAGGAGTGGAGTAGTTAGCTGAACAATGTTGTTTCGGGAGTTGTGTATTTGCATATATATTGACGAACATGGAAACATTTGAGAAACGTGGCATCAAAATCCCTAACTGTTTTAGTACAGGATGCGACTAAAACAGAAACAGACGAGGAAGTTATCAATTTTCGAAAGCGGTTCGGTTCTGTGCGCATGGCAGAAATTATTGATGAACCAGAGTCTGTTTTTCATCAATCTATTATAGTTGAATTTAATTCTGATGCACCCGTAGTTTCACTGCGCAAGATTTTACCATACACGTATATTTGTGAAAATGATAAAGTAATCTATGAAATTGTGGACTTATCTCTAGTCTGTGCTGATGAAATGGGTAAAATGCGGACCCAGAACTACATAACTGAACTACAGAAAGTGGCTAATCTAACCGGTCAAGATTTTGCTATAGTGTTGAACGGGGTGATGTCTCTGCTTGGCCAGACCGTCACCGAGCTCCGCCCTACTGCTAGTGAAGTCGACGTTCCACCAGAGGACGGGGAGAGAGAACTACCATCTGCAGCCCCTGTCAACCTGCTACCCTCCTCACTGCCCTCTGCTGCTAACCTGGACCCCTGGGGTGCTAACACTGTTCCAACATCCAACCCAAGCGGAGCCATACCAAAGGTGGAGTCAGATTCCAATCATCATAACGCTCCCAGATTCTCACTGCCAGCCATCTCACCTCATGAATTAAATCCACCTGGAATACAACGGTATGTTGTTGAACACATAGTGAAAAATGATGACAGCTCAAGCCACTACTCAGCACAGCGCATTCGAGTCTTTTCCGGCAGACTTCCTCGACCCCCGAATGAATCAGACTACGACACATGGCGTTCTAGCATTGGACTGTTATTACAAGATCCTGCAGTGTCTGACCTCCAGCGCTCACGTAAAATCTTTGAGAGCCTGCTGCCACCCGCTGCCGATGTAGTTAAGCATTTAAGACCAGAAACTCCACCCACCACCTATTTACAGACACTCGATTCAGCATACGGAACTGTACAAGATGGTGAAGAGTTATATGCTAAATTTTTAGACACCTTTCAAAATGCCGGTGAGAAACCTTCAAACTATTTGCAACGTCTGCAGGTTGCTCTGAACTTGGCAGTCAAGCGAGGCGGAGTATTGGATAAAGACACTGAAAGACATTTGCTAACCCAATTCTGCCGTGGTTGTTGGGACAATTCCCTCCTCACTGACTTACAACTCAAACAACGGAAACAGAATCCCCCATCCTTTGCAGAACTGCTCCTTTTGCTCAGGACTGAGGAAGATCGAGAAGCTGCTAAAACTCTCCGTATGAAACAACATTTAGGTGCCGTAAAATCCAGAGCCAGCAGTCATGCTCAGTATGTAGCCACCAGTACTGATGAAAGGGGGGAGATAGCTGCTCTCACCAGTGTCACACAACAACTCGCCCAGCAGCTCGCTGAAATTCAAAAGCAGCTCGCAGCCTTAACAGCAGCCCAGTCCGGCAATAAACTGTATGTGCCAAAGTCCACACTAAGCCATCAGCAAGGTGAGGGTCAGAGGGTGGGGAAGCCATCAAAGAATCCGTCCTCTGCACCTAAGCCTGGCTATTGCTATAGGTGTGGTGAAGATGGTCATATAAAGCCCCAGTGTGAAAATCCGCCAAACTCCGTTCTGGTTGCAGCTAAGAAAAAGCAGTTTGCAGAAAGACAAGCAAGATGGCAGAAATCCAACCCCACTTCAAGACAGTCTTTAAACTAAAATCAGTTCCTGTTGTGGGGCGAACCGGAACTGTTGTGGACCCACAATGTCCCAACATGAACAAACAAACCGCAGAATGTAAAGAGCTGAATCAACCCACTCAAACTGTGTCATCCCGGTTACCCAAAGGTTTAATTGGTTCTCGTTGCACAGCAAATATCAAGGTTGCGGGTCAAGAATGTAATTGTCTCCTAGATACAGGGTCACAAGTTACAACCATCCCCGTTTCATTCTATAACCAGCACTTCTCAGATCAACCAGTGAAATCCCTATGTGAACTACTACAAGTGGAGGGAGCAGCCGGACAAGCAGTACCTTATCTCGGATATGTGGAAATGATGGTCACTTTTCCAAGTGAATTCCTGGGGGCAGACTTTGATGTGGCTACCCTAGCACTTGTAGTCCCTGACGTCCGCTCTGAGCATCAGTCCCCAGTGTTGATCGGCATGAACACCTTAGAGCCACTCTACAGCCAGTACAGGAGGAGTGATTTTGCCGAGTTTCAACCAGCTGCTCATGGCTACAAGGCAGTCCTCAAGCTCCTGCAGATACGCTACAAACAGCAAGAGGCAGGTAGTGATGGAGTGGTACGCCTAGCCAGCAAAACCCCTGTACTGATCTTAGCCAATCACACCACTGTTGTTGAGGGTTCTTTCCATGCTGACATGCCGTCTCCAGGCCAGTGGGCGCTTGTGGAGCATCCAGCCTCACCACTGCCAGGTGGGCTCTGTGTCAACAACACTCTGACCGTGTTCCCAAGCCAATCCCACCAGAAGATCCCAGTCATCCTTACCAACGAAACTGATCAAAATATAACCCTTCAACCCCACAGTACCATCGCTGCCCTCTCCATGTCACCCCAGATACTGTCACATCGTGTGTCAAGCAGCCATTCAACATCTGGAAATTCTGGATCCCTCAAACTCAATTTTGCAGAGTCCCCAATTCCTCCAGAATGGAGGGAGAGAATTACCCAAAAACTAAACGGGATTCCAGCTGTATTTTCACACCACGATCTAGATTTCGGCCACACAAACAAAATAAAACATCATATCAAACTGAGCGATGAAACTCCTTTCAAGCATAGACCCAGACCTATTCACCCTCAGGACATTGAGGCTGTGAGGCAACATCTAAGGGACCTCCTTGAGGCTGGTGTCATTCGTGAATCCGAGTCGCCGTTTGCATCACCAATCGTTGTTGTCCGAAAAAAGAATGGTGACATACGACTGTGTATTGATTACAGGAAATTGAACCTGCAAACAGTCAAAGATGCCTACGCTTTGCCTAATTTAGAAGAGTCATTTTCCGCCCTGACTGGTTCGAGATGGTTCAGTGTCCTTGACTTAAAATCAGGATATTACCAGATTGAAATGGCTGAAGCCGATAAAGCAAAGACTGCTTTCGTTACCCCGATTGGATTTTGGGAGTTCAATAGAATGCCCCAAGGAGTAACCAATGCTCCGAGTACGTTCCAGCGGTTAATGGAAAAATGTATGGGAGACCTCCATTTAAAAGACGTTTTGGTCTTTTTGGATGACCTCATTGTATTTTCGAGTTCGCTAGAAGAGCATGAGGAAAGATTGTTGCGGGTACTCAATCGTCTAAAAGACTATGGTCTAAAACTCTCTCCTGAAAAGTGCAAGTTTTTCCAGACCTCTGTACGATATCTGGGCCATATCGTTTCGGAGAAGGGTGTCGAGACAGATCCGGAAAAGACCAATACACTAAAATCCTGGCCAGTTCCAACCACACTGAAGGAGCTTAAGTCTTTTCTTGGATTTGCCGGATATTATAGGAGGTTTATCAACGGATACACAACCATCGCAAAGCCTCTTAATGATCTTACACGTGGCTATGCATCTACCTCCAACTCCAAACCCAAGACCAATTTAGTCAAGACCCAAGACCCCAAACAGCCTTTTGGAGAGAAATGGACACCTACTTGCCAGTATGCATTCGATATGCTGATTGAAAAGTTGACCAGCTCACCCGTCCTTGGGTTCGCCAATCCAAAACTGCCATATATACTCCATACCGATGCCAGCACCACCGGGCTTGGAGCGGCACTATATCAGGAACAAGAAGGTCAGCTCAGAGTAATCGCCTACGCCAGCCGTGGCCTATCACCAAGTGAGACAAGATATCCTGCACATAAACTTGAATTCCTTGCTTTGAAGTGGAGTGTGACAGAGAAATTACACGACTACCTGTATGGGGCCAACTTTGTAGTGGTGACAGACAACAATCCACTCACCTACCTGTTGACATCGGCGAAGTTGGATGCTGCCAGTCACCGGTGGCTCGCTGCCCTGTCCACATACACTTTCAAACTGCAATATAGAGCCGGCAAACAAAATCTCGATGCTGATGCCTTGTCTCGCCGTCCCCACAGCCAACCTACTGATGTTACCTTCCAGAAAGATTGGGAGCTGATCACCAAATTCACACACGAGCATGTCACAGAACCGGGTGATATAGAAGAAGTGGACGCTGAAGTTGTCTCAGCCATTTGTCATCGCTGCCTTGTCACCAGCCAATCAATAAGTTCAACTGGAAGTCTGGTCACCCTGGTTGAATCTTTGAGCCTGTCTGCGGAAGCCATACCTGATTGTTTTACCACTGAAACAGACCATGGGCTGCCAGTTGTTCCCTCCATATCACATCTCGATCTCGTAGAGAAGCAACGCGCTGACTCAGTTATAAGAGAAGTCATTCATCAGATGGAGACTGGAGAGAGAGTACCTCCTACAGCAAGGCACGAACTTCCAGACCTGCCACTGCTGTTGAGAGAGCTGAATCGCCTCGAGCTACGAGAAAGCATCTTGTATCGGAGGAGACGTGATGGGGAACGAGTTTCGTTCCAGCTGGTGTTGCCCGAGGAGCTGAGGTCAATCGTTCTGACAAGTCTTCATGATGACATGGGCCACATGGGCATCGAGCGAACTTTGGACCTTGTGCGCTCCCGATTCTTCTGGCCTCGCATGGCAGCTGATGTGGAGTCCAAAATTAAGACCTGTAGTCGATGTGTGAGACGCAAAGCTCTCCCAGAAAGATCTGCACCACTGGTTAACATCAAGACCACTCGCCCCCTAGAGTTGGTTTGCATGGACTATCTTTCACTTGAACCTGATCAAAGCAATACCAAAGACATCCTTGTTCTTACGGACCATTTTACAAAATTTGCTGTTGCAATTCCCACAGCAAATCAGAAGGCGAAGACTGTAGCAAAATGTTTATGGGAAAACTTTATAGTCTGCTATGGGATACCTGAACGTCTCCACACAGACCAAGGGCCTGACTTCGAGTCGAAGTTAATCCAAGAACTTTGCCAGCTCACTGGGATCGAAAAGACCAGGACCACCCCTTACCATCCTCGGGGAAATCCAGTTGAGCGATTCAACCGGACATTACTTGGTATGCTTGGGACCCTGGCGCAGAAGCAGAAGAGCAGGTGGAAGGAGTATGTGAAGCCATTAGTGCATGCTTACAACTGCACTCGGAATGATGTCACTGGCTTTACACCATACGAATTGATGTTCGGTCGCTCCCCGCGTCTTCCAGTAGACCTCGCCTTTGGGTTGCCTCTACAGCAGAACCAATCCACTTCGCACTCACAATATGTTGAGAACCTCCGGTCTCGTCTGGAAGAGGCAATGAACATAGCAATGAAGAATGCCACGAAATCAGGTGAAAGGAACAAAGTTCGTTTCGACAAACGAGTCACACCGTCATGTTTAAAGGAAGGAGACAGAGTCCTCGTCCGCAATGTCAGGCTTCGAGGCAAGCACAAGCTCGAAGACAAATGGGAGCAAGACATTTACATCGTCTTGAAGCGAGCTGGAGATTTGCCTGTGTATACTGTGCGTCCAGAGACAAAAGATGGGCCAACTCGCACACTACATCGGGATCTCCTTCTTCCATGTCCCTTCATGACAGACAGTGATGACAATGACCCTTCACCAAATACTCCACCACGTCGCCCTGAAACACGAAGTCAGAAACAAGCTATCACTGATTCTAATGAAGACCCAGATGAAGAGGAGGAATGGGAGTTGCCTCAAGCTCGGATTCAGCCAACCTCAAACTGCCTCAAACTAGTCTTACACCTGTGTCTACAATTGACGATTCTGAGATCCCTGTTGAACCTGTGCCTTCATCCTCGCAACCAAGCCTACCCGCCGATGAAATTACCAATTTACCTGAAATTGGGGATACCTCTGCCAAGTCCGAAGCTTCTCTATCTATAAGAAAAGAACCTGAGCGTAGCGAAGGATCCCCACCTGCAGGAGTGCAACCTACCTGTGCTATGCCAAACCCATCTGAGGAACCAGAGCTCCCTGGCCAAGCAGAGGCATCACCCAGCCTAAATGAGCCATTGCTCAGTCCAACTGAAGTACCCATTGAAACACCAACCTCACCTAATACTGTTGAATCTGATTCCGTCCGACGCTCTAGTCGGCAACGTCACCCGCCCAATCGCTTGCAGTACTCCGCGTTGGGCCAACCCCTTATTTCCGTAGTGCAAACCCTTTTTCATGGTTTAATTGACGCTTATAGCGATGTGTTGACTGCCTCTCCAGCTACCAACCCTTCACGTTCCCGTGTTTGCGATGTTTAGCATGCACCGGGAGTTGCATGGGTTAAAGGGGGGAGGGTGTAACCCCGGTGGAAAAACCATAATAGTATTCTAAGCTCTAAGCGTAATTACGTCATTGCCTGCGTGACTGTGTCACCCAGTCACGTTACCATGCGCGGGCCAATCAGTGCGCCATATAACCCGGTAGTGACAGGCTGCCGGTAGAGAGAGAACAGGGCGCGCTGTGGGAAAGCTGCTTGGAGGTACGTTTAATCGCCGTTTACCGCTGTTTGGTCGTATCATGCAATTGTACCGCCTTTAATCATTGTCGAACTGTAGGAGCCGACCACCGATGCAGGCAGATTCACAATTGAAGCCGTGAACAAGAAAAAACTACTGGACTGGTGAGTTAGCGTAGCACTCATTCATGGACAGTATAGCCTAGCCTTCCATCTGTTTGTATGGAGCGGTTAGCCTGTGACTTTTATGCCCGTTTTCCAAATGTCTATTGTGGAATTAATGTCGTATATTCAGGGAATTACTTGCTGCTCTGTTTGTGCCAATTCATGCACTTTTACGGCCCAAACCGGATAGTTGTTTGGTTCTCAGTTTACAGTATATTTGACGCACTTTAAAGATACACTACGTAGTACTATAGAATCACATCATTGATGTAATTATTAACTTGAATTGCTAGCAACTTGAATTATTTATTGTACAATTAGAAACATTGATTATGTATATTTATTATATGCACACCCAACTTTACACTGGTCCTGTTCAACTTTTATTCAGGCCAGGTGCCCCGTTCTGGCTTCATCCTGGATGGATGGTGAGCTAACCCGGAATCTGGACATAAGAGCTACTCAAGCATCTTCACCTCGTCGGTGCTCCACTTCCCTTGTTCTCTGGTCGGCTGGTAGGAGGCTGTCCACCAGCCGCTCTCTGTTTTTTCTCTGGTTTTCACTTTACCAGTGACTGACCCGTACCCTCACTCACTATTGGATTACCCATTTTCAACTCTCCCGTTGAACACGAGGGCGTTCTTAAGGAACAATATAAACACAGACTATTGATTGCACTGTATTTGTGTGATAAACACATTATATATTTTTGTATTTGCACTTTTCATATTGTATCCTATTGTCTTGTTCTCAAATGGCCATTTGTTGTATATAGTTGTGTATATAGTTCGTATTAATATATGGTACCATCTAAGCAACCATCAGTCTCTCTCCACTCCTTGAGCCGAGTCTATATCTTCTGGTGTCCAGCCCATATCACTATACATTACCATTACTGTCAATACCACTGTAGTGACACACTTGCTACATAATTCGTGGCGAGCTAGCCAGGAGTGGAGTAGTTAGCTGAACAATGTTGTTTCGGGAGTTGTGTATTTGCATATATATTGACGAACATGGAAACATTTGAGAAACGTGGCATCAAAATCCCTAACTGTTTTAGTACAGGATGCGACTAAAACAGAAACAGACGAGGAAGTTATCAATTTTCGAAAGCGGTTCGGTTCTGTGCGCATGGCAGAAATTATTGATGAACCAGAGTCTGTTTTTCATCAATCTATTATAGTTGAATTTAATTCTGATGCACCCGTAGTTTCACTGCGCAAGATTTTACCATACACGTATATTTGTGAAAATGATAAAGTAATCTATGAAATTGTGGACTTATCTCTAGTCTGTGCTGATGAAATGGGTAAAATGCGGACCCAGAACTACATAACTGAACTACAGAAAGTGGCTAATCTAACCGGTCAAGATTTTGCTATAGTGTTGAACGGGGTGATGTCTCTGCTTGGCCAGACCGTCACCGAGCTCCGCCCTACTGCTAGTGAAGTCGACGTTCCACCAGAGGACGGGGAGAGAGAACTACCATCTGCAGCCCCTGTCAACCTGCTACCCTCCTCACTGCCCTCTGCTGCTAACCTGGACCCCTGGGGTGCTAACACTGTTCCAACATCCAACCCAAGCGGAGCCATACCAAAGGTGGAGTCAGATTCCAATCATCATAACGCTCCCAGATTCTCACTGCCAGCCATCTCACCTCATGAATTAAATCCACCTGGAATACAACGGTATGTTGTTGAACACATAGTGAAAAATGATGACAGCTCAAGCCACTACTCAGCACAGCGCATTCGAGTCTTTTCCGGCAGACTTCCTCGACCCCCGAATGAATCAGACTACGACACATGGCGTTCTAGCATTGGACTGTTATTACAAGATCCTGCAGTGTCTGACCTCCAGCGCTCACGTAAAATCTTTGAGAGCCTGCTGCCACCCGCTGCCGATGTAGTTAAGCATTTAAGACCAGAAACTCCACCCACCACCTATTTACAGACACTCGATTCAGCATACGGAACTGTACAAGATGGTGAAGAGTTATATGCTAAATTTTTAGACACCTTTCAAAATGCCGGTGAGAAACCTTCAAACTATTTGCAACGTCTGCAGGTTGCTCTGAACTTGGCAGTCAAGCGAGGCGGAGTATTGGATAAAGACACTGAAAGACATTTGCTAACCCAATTCTGCCGTGGTTGTTGGGACAATTCCCTCCTCACTGACTTACAACTCAAACAACGGAAACAGAATCCCCCATCCTTTGCAGAACTGCTCCTTTTGCTCAGGACTGAGGAAGATCGAGAAGCTGCTAAAACTCTCCGTATGAAACAACATTTAGGTGCCGTAAAATCCAGAGCCAGCAGTCATGCTCAGTATGTAGCCACCAGTACTGATGAAAGGGGGAGATAGCTGCTCTCACCAGTGTCACACAACAACTCGCCCAGCAGCTCGCTGAAATTCAAAAGCAGCTCGCAGCCTTAACAGCAGCCCAGTCCGGCAATAAACTGTATGTGCCAAAGTCCACACTAAGCCATCAGCAAGGTGAGGGTCAGAGGGTGGGGAAGCCATCAAAGAATCCGTCCTCTGCACCTAAGCCTGGCTATTGCTATAGGTGTGGTGAAGATGGTCATATAAAGCCCCAGTGTGAAAATCCGCCAAACTCCGTTCTGGTTGCAGCTAAGAAAAAGCAGTTTGCAGAAAGACAAGCAAGATGGCAGAAATCCAACCCCACTTCAAGACAGTCTTTAAACTAAAATCAGTTCCTGTTGTGGGGCGAACCGGAACTGTTGTGGACCCACAATGTCCCAACATGAACAAACAAACCGCAGAATGTAAAGAGCTGAATCAACCCACTCAAACTGTGTCATCCCGGTTACCCAAAGGTTTAATTGGTTCTCGTTGCACAGCAAATATCAAGGTTGCGGGTCAAGAATGTAATTGTCTCCTAGATACAGGGTCACAAGTTACAACCATCCCCGTTTCATTCTATAACCAGCACTTCTCAGATCAACCAGTGAAATCCCTATGTGAACTACTACAAGTGGAGGGAGCAGCCGGACAAGCAGTACCTTATCTCGGATATGTGGAAATGATGGTCACTTTTCCAAGTGAATTCCTGGGGGCAGACTTTGATGTGGCTACCCTAGCACTTGTAGTCCCTGACGTCCGCTCTGAGCATCAGTCCCCAGTGTTGATCGGCATGAACACCTTAGAGCCACTCTACAGCCAGTACAGGAGGAGTGATTTTGCCGAGTTTCAACCAGCTGCTCATGGCTACAAGGCAGTCCTCAAGCTCCTGCAGATACGCTACAAACAGCAAGAGGCAGGTAGTGATGGAGTGGTACGCCTAGCCAGCAAAACCCCTGTACTGATCTTAGCCAATCACACCACTGTTGTTGAGGGTTCTTTCCATGCTGACATGCCGTCTCCAGGCCAGTGGGCGCTTGTGGAGCATCCAGCCTCACCACTGCCAGGTGGGCTCTGTGTCAACAACACTCTGACCGTGTTCCCAAGCCAATCCCACCAGAAGATCCCAGTCATCCTTACCAACGAAACTGATCAAAATATAACCCTTCAACCCCACAGTACCATCGCTGCCCTCTCCATGTCACCCCAGATACTGTCACATCGTGTGTCAAGCAGCCATTCAACATCTGGAAATTCTGGATCCCTCAAACTCAATTTTGCAGAGTCCCCAATTCCTCCAGAATGGAGGGAGAGAATTACCCAAAAACTAAACGGGATTCCAGCTGTATTTTCACACCACGATCTAGATTTCGGCCACACAAACAAAATAAAACATCATATCAAACTGAGCGATGAAACTCCTTTCAAGCATAGACCCAGACCTATTCACCCTCAGGACATTGAGGCTGTGAGGCAACATCTAAGGGACCTCCTTGAGGCTGGTGTCATTCGTGAATCCGAGTCGCCGTTTGCATCACCAATCGTTGTTGTCCGAAAGAATGGTGACATACGACTGTGTATTGATTACAGGAAATTGAACCTGCAAACAGTCAAAGATGCCTACGCTTTGCCTAATTTAGAAGAGTCATTTTCCGCCCTGACTGGTTCGAGATGGTTCAGTGTCCTTGACTTAAAATCAGGATATTACCAGATTGAAATGGCTGAAGCCGATAAAGCAAAGACTGCTTTCGTTACCCCGATTGGATTTTGGGAGTTCAATAGAATGCCCCAAGGAGTAACCAATGCTCCGAGTACGTTCCAGCGGTTAATGGAAAAATGTATGGGAGACCTCCATTTAAAAGACGTTTTGGTCTTTTTGGATGACCTCATTGTATTTTCGAGTTCGCTAGAAGAGCATGAGGAAAGATTGTTGCGGGTACTCAATCGTCTAAAAGACTATGGTCTAAAACTCTCTCCTGAAAAGTGCAAGTTTTTCCAGACCTCTGTACGATATCTGGGCCATATCGTTTCGGAGAAGGGTGTCGAGACAGATCCGGAAAAGACCAATACACTAAAATCCTGGCCAGTTCCAACCACACTGAAGGAGCTTAAGTCTTTTCTTGGATTTGCCGGATATTATAGGAGGTTTATCAACGGATACACAACCATCGCAAAGCCTCTTAATGATCTTACACGTGGCTATGCATCTACCTCCAACTCCAAACCCAAGACCAATTTAGTCAAGACCCAAGACCCCAAACAGCCTTTTGGAGAGAAATGGACACCTACTTGCCAGTATGCATTCGATATGCTGATTGAAAAGTTGACCAGCTCACCCGTCCTTGGGTTCGCCAATCCAAAACTGCCATATATACTCCATACCGATGCCAGCACCACCGGGCTTGGAGCGGCACTATATCAGGAACAAGAAGGTCAGCTCAGAGTAATCGCCTACGCCAGCCGTGGCCTATCACCAAGTGAGACAAGATATCCTGCACATAAACTTGAATTCCTTGCTTTGAAGTGGAGTGTGACAGAGAAATTACACGACTACCTGTATGGGGCCAACTTTGTAGTGGTGACAGACAACAATCCACTCACCTACCTGTTGACATCGGCGAAGTTGGATGCTGCCAGTCACCGGTGGCTCGCTGCCCTGTCCACATACACTTTCAAACTGCAATATAGAGCCGGCAAACAAAATCTCGATGCTGATGCCTTGTCTCGCCGTCCCCACAGCCAACCTACTGATGTTACCTTCCAGAAAGATTGGGAGCTGATCACCAAATTCACACACGAGCATGTCACAGAACCGGGTGATATAGAAGAAGTGGACGCTGAAGTTGTCTCAGCCATTTGTCATCGCTGCCTTGTCACCAGCCAATCAATAAGTTCAACTGGAAGTCTGGTCACCCTGGTTGAATCTTTGAGCCTGTCTGCGGAAGCCATACCTGATTGTTTTACCACTGAAACAGACCATGGGCTGCCAGTTGTTCCCTCCATATCACATCTCGATCTCGTAGAGAAGCAACGCGCTGACTCAGTTATAAGAGAAGTCATTCATCAGATGGAGACTGGAGAGAGAGTACCTCCTACAGCAAGGCACGAACTTCCAGACCTGCCACTGCTGTTGAGAGAGCTGAATCGCCTCGAGCTACGAGAAAGCATCTTGTATCGGAGGAGACGTGATGGGGAACGAGTTTCGTTCCAGCTGGTGTTGCCCGAGGAGCTGAGGTCAATCGTTCTGACAAGTCTTCATGATGACATGGGCCACATGGGCATCGAGCGAACTTTGGACCTTGTGCGCTCCCGATTCTTCTGGCCTCGCATGGCAGCTGATGTGGAGTCCAAAATTAAGACCTGTAGTCGATGTGTGAGACGCAAAGCTCTCCCAGAAAGATCTGCACCACTGGTTAACATCAAGACCACTCGCCCCCTAGAGTTGGTTTGCATGGACTATCTTTCACTTGAACCTGATCAAAGCAATACCAAAGACATCCTTGTTCTTACGGACCATTTTACAAAATTTGCTGTTGCAATTCCCACAGCAAATCAGAAGGCGAAGACTGTAGCAAAATGTTTATGGGAAAACTTTATAGTCTGCTATGGGATACCTGAACGTCTCCACACAGACCAAGGGCCTGACTTCGAGTCGAAGTTAATCCAAGAACTTTGCCAGCTCACTGGGATCGAAAAGACCAGGACCACCCCTTACCATCCTCGGGGAAATCCAGTTGAGCGATTCAACCGGACATTACTTGGTATGCTTGGGACCCTGGCGCAGAAGCAGAAGAGCAGGTGGAAGGAGTATGTGAAGCCATTAGTGCATGCTTACAACTGCACTCGGAATGATGTCACTGGCTTTACACCATACGAATTGATGTTCGGTCGCTCCCCGCGTCTTCCAGTAGACCTCGCCTTTGGGTTGCCTCTACAGCAGAACCAATCCACTTCGCACTCACAATATGTTGAGAACCTCCGGTCTCGTCTGGAAGAGGCAATGAACATAGCAATGAAGAATGCCACGAAATCAGGTGAAAGGAACAAAGTTCGTTTCGACAAACGAGTCACACCGTCATGTTTAAAGGAAGGAGACAGAGTCCTCGTCCGCAATGTCAGGCTTCGAGGCAAGCACAAGCTCGAAGACAAATGGGAGCAAGACATTTACATCGTCTTGAAGCGAGCTGGAGATTTGCCTGTGTATACTGTGCGTCCAGAGACAAAAGATGGGCCAACTCGCACACTACATCGGGATCTCCTTCTTCCATGTCCCTTCATGACAGACAGTGATGACAATGACCCTTCACCAAATACTCCACCACGTCGCCCTGAAACACGAAGTCAGAAACAAGCTATCACTGATTCTAATGAAGACCCAGATGAAGAGGAGGAATGGGAGTTGCCTCAAGCTCGGATTCAGCCAACCTCAAACTGCCTCAAACTAGTCTTACACCTGTGTCTACAATTGACGATTCTGAGATCCCTGTTGAACCTGTGCCTTCATCCTCGCAACCAAGCCTACCCGCCGATGAAATTACCAATTTACCTGAAATTGGGGATACCTCTGCCAAGTCCGAAGCTTCTCTATCTATAAGAAAAGAACCTGAGCGTAGCGAAGGATCCCCACCTGCAGGAGTGCAACCTACCTGTGCTATGCCAAACCCATCTGAGGAACCAGAGCTCCCTGGCCAAGCAGAGGCATCACCCAGCCTAAATGAGCCATTGCTCAGTCCAACTGAAGTACCCATTGAAACACCAACCTCACCTAATACTGTTGAATCTGATTCCGTCCGACGCTCTAGTCGGCAACGTCACCCGCCCAATCGCTTGCAGTACTCCGCGTTGGGCCAACCCCTTATTTCCGTAGTGCAAACCCTTTTTCATGGTTTAATTGACGCTTATAGCGATGTGTTGACTGCCTCTCCAGCTACCAACCCTTCACGTTCCCGTGTTTGCGATGTTTAGCATGCACCGGGAGTTGCATGGGTTAAAGGGGGAGGGTGTAACCCCGGTGGAAAAACCATAATAGTATTCTAAGCTCTAAGCGTAATTACGTCATTGCCTGCGTGACTGTGTCACCCAGTCACGTTACCATGCGCGGGCCAATCAGTGCGCCATATAACCCGGTAGTGACAGGCTGCCGGTAGAGAGAGAACAGGGCGCGCTGTGGGAAAGCTGCTTGGAGGTACGTTTAATCGCCGTTTACCGCTGTTTGGTCGTATCATGCAATTGTACCGCCTTTAATCATTGTCGAACTGTAGGAGCCGACCACCGATGCAGGCAGATTCACAATTGAAGCCGTGAACAAGAAAAAACTACTGGACTGGTGAGTTAGCGTAGCACTCATTCATGGACAGTATAGCCTAGCCTTCCATCTGTTTGTATGGAGCGGTTAGCCTGTGACTTTTATGCCCGTTTTCCAAATGTCTATTGTGGAATTAATGTCGTATATTCAGGGAATTACTTGCTGCTCTGTTTGTGCCAATTCATGCACTTTTACGGCCCAAACCGGATAGTTGTTTGGTTCTCAGTTTACAGTATATTTGACGCACTTTAAAGATACACTACGTAGTACTATAGAATCACATCATTGATGTAATTATTAACTTGAATTGCTAGCAACTTGAATTATTTATTGTACAATTAGAAACATTGATTATGTATATTTATTATATGCACACCCAACTTTACACTGGTCCTGTTCAACTTTTATTCAGGCCAGGTGCCCCGTTCTGGCTTCATCCTGGATGGATGGTGAGCTAACCCGGAATCTGGACATAAGAGCTACTCAAGCATCTTCACCTCGTCGGTGCTCCACTTCCCTTGTTCTCTGGTCGGCTGGTAGGAGGCTGTCCACCAGCCGCTCTCTGTTTTTTCTCTGGTTTTCACTTTACCAGTGACTGACCCGTACCCTCACTCACTATTGGATTACCCATTTTCAACTCTCCCGTTGAACACGAGGGCGTTCTTAAGGAACAATATAAACACAGACTATTGATTGCACTGTATTTGTGTGATAAACACATTATATATTTTTGTATTTGCACTTTTCATATTGTATCCTATTGTCTTGTTCTCAAATGGCCATTTGTTGTATATAGTTGTGTATATAGTTCGTATTAATATATGGTACCATCTAAGCAACCATCAGTCTCTCTCCACTCCTTGAGCCGAGTCTATATCTTCTGGTGTCCAGCCCATATCACTATACATTACCATTACTGTCAATACCACTGTAGTGACACACTTGCTACAAAGGCCAAGGACTTGGTCCAACTGCTGAAGCAGGAGATCAGTGAACTGGAGAAGAGGAGCTCTGAGCTGGAGAAGCTCTTATGTTGTGAAGACCATTTCTACTTTGTACAGCACTGCACTGCCCCCTGTTGAAGTGAAGGATTGGAGCAGTGTGAACTTCGGGGGGGAGACATGTAAGGGCAAAACAGACCAGGCTCTGGCTGGGCTGAAAGAGCAATTCAATGCACAAATAAATAGAAACATTTTTGAGAGAGGACAGAAATTTGCAGTGGACTTCACCCTGGATCCAAGTACACCTAATGCTAACCTTGCTCTGTCGAACGATCTCAAAGAGGTCCATTACATGTACAAGAGGAAGAATTACCTTGACACTGCACTGAGGTTCTCCAACTCTCCTGGAGTTCTCGGGAAGCAAAGTTTCTCTTCTGGAAGGTTTTACTTTGAGGTGGAGGTCAGGGGAAAGGCTGAGTGGAACATAGGTGTGGCGCTGGAGAGTGTTACACAGGAGAATCCCACTCTCCACTCTCTGAGCAGCTTCTGGACCAACAGTCTGAGGGGAGGAGCACTATGCATGTACCAGGGACCCACTGTTGCTGAAGTCTGCTCCAAATGAGGTGGGAGTGTTTGTGAACTATCCCAGGGGCGTGGTCCACTTCTATGATGCACATAGTGCAAATCTCATTCACTCCTTCACCGGCTGTATCTTCATTCACATTCTGCTGTCATTCTTTAGCCCCAGCAATAACTATGGAGGCACAAACTCTGCCCCTCTGGTGCTCACAGCAGCAAAGGACCTGTGCAGTCCACTGAAGAAATGCAAAAGTAGAGCTGACATGGGCAGTGACTTGGCTAGTGTTTGTTCAACAACCCAGAGAATGGCAGGCAGACAGTTGTGTTTTTGGCAAGGCATTTTATGTACTTTGGCTATGAAATGGTGTGAGAGCGAATGAGTGAGCTATTTTTAGGTGGTCAGATGGACCGATGTCATAGACTTGTGTTCTCATTTCTGTCTACCCCATGGCAGCTGTCGTAACATGTTTATTAGGTGTTGAAGGATATTAAAATCCAAAAGTCTAGACTTGCTGTTGTTGCTGTAGTTAAGAAAATCACAAGAGTGTGTTTTTCTGCCTTTTATTGGGGCCAAGCACCGAAGGTGCTAAGCACCATAGTGTTTCTACTGATTCTTATTATACATTATGTTACCCATCATGGGAGTCTATGGCAGCCCCTAGAACCGTCTGGTAAAAAGTTGTGAAATTTTGCATGCACATTCCAGCCAGTCTCCTCATTACCCACAGCAATTTATAAGCCCCGACCCCCAACCCTCTAGCGCCACCAGCAGCTCAAATTTGCAGAAATTTTCAGGAATTTTCTGCGTTGCTAGGCAACGTACCTAGCAACCTTTGATCTGTCTTTGATGTGTCTTTGATCTGTTAAACCTTGTTAGACCCTGTTAAACCCTGTTAGACCTTGTTAAACCCTGTCAGACCCTGTCAGACCCTGTTAGACCCTGTCAGACTCTGTTAGACCCTGTCAGACCCTGTCAGACCCTGTTAGACCCTGTCAGACCCTCTTAGACCCTGTTAGACCCTGTCAGACCCTCTTAGACTCTGTTAGACCCTGTTAGACCCTCTTAGACCCTGTTAGACCCTGTTAAACCCTGTTAGACCCTGTCAGACCCTGTTAGACTCTGTTAGATCCTGTTAGACCCTGATAAACCCTGTTAGACCCTGTTAAACCCTGTCAGACCCTGTTAGACCCTGTCAGACCCTGTCAGACCCTGTCAGACCCTGTCAGACCCTGCCAGACTCTGTTAGACCCTGTCAGACCCTGTCAGACCCTGTCAGACCCTGTCAGACCCTGTCAGACCCTGCCAGACTCTGTTAGACCCTGTCAGACCCTGTTAGACCCTGTCAGACCCTGTCAGACTCTGTTAGACCCTGTCAGACCCTGTCAGACCCTGTCAGACCCTGTCAGACCCTGTCAGACCCTGTCAAACCCTGTCAGACTCTGTTAGACCCTGTCAGACCCTGTCAGACTCTGTCAGACTCTGTCAGACTCTGTTAGACCCTGTTAGACCCTGTCAGACCCTGTTAGACCCTATCAGACCCTGTCAGACTCTGTTAGACCCTGTCAGACTCTGTTAGACCCTGTCAGACCCTGTTAGACCCTGTCAGACCCTGTCAGACCCTGTTAGACCCTGTCAGACTCTGTCAGACCCTGTCAGACTCTGTTAGACCCTGTCAGACTCTGTTAGACCCTGTCAGACCCTGTCAGACCCTGTCAGACCCTGTCAGACTCTGTTAGACCCTGTCAGACTCTGTCAGACCCTGTCAGACCCTGTCAGACCCTGTTAGACCCTGTCAGACCCTGTCAGACCCTGTTAGACCCTGTCAGACTCTGTTAGACCCTGTCAGACCCTGTCAGACCCTGTTAGACCCTGTCAGACTCTGTTAGACCCTGTCAGACCCTGTCAGACTCTGTTAGACCCTGTCAGACTCTGTTAGACCCTGTCAGACTCTGTTAGACCCTGTCAGACCCTGTCAGACCCTGTCAGACCCTGTCAGATCCTGTCAGACCCTGTCAGACTCTGTTAGACCCTGTCAGACCCTGTCAGACCCTGTCAGACCCTGTCAGACCCTGTCAGACCCTGTTAGACCCTGTCAGACTCTGTTAGACCATGTCAGACCCTGTCAGACCCTGTCAGACCCTGTCAGACCCTGTTAGACCCTGTCAGACTCTGTTAGACCCTGTCAGACCCTGTCAGACCCTGTCAGACCCTGTCAGACTCTGTTAGACCCTGTCAGACTCTGTTAGACCCTGTCAGACCCTGTCAGACCCTGTCAGACTCTGTTAGACCCTGTCAGACCCTGTCAGACCCTGTTAGACCCTGTCAGACTCTGTTAGACTCTGTCAGACCCTGTCAGACCCTGTCAGACCCTGTCAGACCCTGTCAGACTCTGTCAGACCCTGTTAGACCCTGTCAGACCCTGTTAGACCCTGTCAGACCCTGTCAGACCCTGTCAGACCCTGTTAGACCCTGTTAGACCCTGTTAGACCCTGTCAGACCCTGTCAGACCCTGTCAGACCCTGTCAGACTCTGTCAGACCCTGTCAGACCCTGTCAGACCCTGTCAGACCCTGCTTGTGGCCTACATGCTGAGTTTTACATGCACTTTTGGTGCTTGGCCCCATATTGCTGCTTGCAGCTATATTTTTATATTTATAATTACAAAAGTGAAAGACTATGAGTTAGATAGAACTGAAAGTAATATATCTACTACAAAAATGTGTTGACAACTTAGGACGCATAACATACGTAGGAAAGTTTGGATTTGTATTATTATTATGCTTTGTGATAATGATCTGTGTGCTTTTTGTTTAAGGGCCAGTACCTGATTTTTTTTTACCATATAAATTGAAAATAGTCTTACCCCTATGTTGTATTAGCATCTCTTGAAAAGGAAGTGCAGTGTTAGCATGCTAGTTGTATTACAGTGACTGCAAATTCCGCTCTGGCCTCTGAATTTCATGAAAAGCGCTTATAAACTCATTCTGTAGGTGAGGAAAAACTTTGGACCACTGCAAACCATTTGAAATAAACTAATTGTGCTCCTACATTCTGCAAAATGGACTCTTGGTAACTTAATGCCATGTTCTAATGTTGCTACTTCCTCAAAAAACATACCTGGTGTTGTGTTGTGTTTCATTCACATGTTTGAGTAATCCTTTTAGTATCAATTTGTTTACATCTCCAAAGCTCAAAATACTCTGTTCCACTTTGTGATGTCATGAGGTGTTAACAGCTCCTTTTACCTTTTTTTCAGTAGAGATTCCAGGTCTGAAACCATTCAGATGATTTTAGTGAAATATATAGAGTTTGAACAGACAGTGGAGCACTTCCTGTATCACCACATGACATTTCAAGGTTGAACAGAGTATTTTCAATTTGTGAGAAGAACTCAGCCTACATCTGCAGGTTTGTGTGTTAAACATGTGTGAATGAAACAAAACACAACTCCAGGTCTGTTTGTGATGAGGAAACTACAGTGACTGCGTGCACATGGGAAACTCCAAACCGATTGGTTTGGTTTTTTCACACTTGCTCAGCGGGTGGTCTGTCGTCCAATCCGAGTGCACATGCATGTCACGCAATCAGATTCAGGTCAGCGACCTGACCGCCCCCGCAACGCTAGGTGGCGGTGTGGTCCAACTACTTCCGGGTGACGCCAAACTAATATAAAAACACAGCACAACTAGCTAGCCGGCACTATACTACGATGGCGTTCGAAGAGTTTGACGGAGCAGCAGTGGCGTACTTGTTGTGCATTCTGCAGTTAGGTTGTTCGTATGAACGACAAAACAGCGTTTTTGGTTTCTTTAATATGACACGAACTGTGTTGTCGGCGTTTGAAATTACAAGCAATCGAGGACAACGAAAACTACGAGGATTGGGAGCTATACCGCACATGTTTTAATCATGTTCTGCCTTGTTGTTTTTTGTTGCTTGCATCTTTTGTGCCACAAAGAAAGGCATTAAATTTGTAGCTATGGGTTTATCGTTCATTTATGTAAGGTCTGGGGAAAATTACACAACCACACTTTCATTTTGTATGTCTTTGTAATGCTTAGCGTATATTCTGTTGTCTCTTCCACTCTCTGTTTTGTCCTGTCTGAGTGAAAAATTTCCACACTGACTTTAATATTTACGTTTTTAATATTTAAGTTATACAACAGTTTAAAAAAAACACTCTTCTGATACCAAGTTACCGCATACTCTTATTCCTTTATCGGGCTTTGAGCAAACAACGCGCAAACAACTACGTTATGTCCATAGTCCCGAAATGGTGGAAGATTGGACTTGTTGGTTCCGTGAAGAACGCTGTCGTAATGCGGGCAAGTTGTACGGTCTTGACCGCTCTCCCGTTGTTCTTTCTTGCCGTGGCATACGCCGCCCTTGCGTTTTTCCACTTGATTTTGATTTGCTCCGGGGTGTGAGCAAACCCAGCCTGCTCCATCTTTACCGCAATTTTCATGTACAAATTTGCGTTCCTTGTCCGCCGCCCGTCCATAAACCGCAAAATGTTCAGCTCTCGCACCTGGGTGAGCATGAACTCGGTCTCTTCGTCGCTCCAGTAGTGCCTAGTTGTTGTTGTTCTCTTCACAGCCATGTCTTCATCTGAACGTCCGGCAACAACACGCGCTACTTATTACGCCGTCGGCACCCCCTACCCCCCTACCACTCCTACAACTACAACTTCCGGGTGACATTCCTGACATTACTGAAACTCGGGCGCGCCCGTAATCGTTCACATGACGACTCCAAGTGGTTTGCAAACGGCCCAGGCCAGTGGTTTCTGGGGGATGGGGCAGACCAATCCCAATCCAAACCAATCCCTGTGCACATGGGGCCATTACGACCCCAATCAGTTTGCAAATGGTTTGGAGTTTACCATGTGCACGCAGTCATTATAACAGGTCAACTTAAACCATTTAATAACTGTAGATCCTTCTTAGTCCTATACTAGACATGGAGATATTTGAATGAACTTTCACAGGGAGATGTCCTTATTACTTTTCATTACATCAGATTACATTACAGATTTCGACCTCTTTCATCTTTTTGGCATCATGAATTTATATGAACATGTAACAGGTTATACTGAGGTCATGGAATTTCTTGATCACCTGATCATTACGCTACTCATTTCTTTAACCACCACTGTCCATCCCTGCACTGTTCACAATCATCTGAGTCACTTTATTGTAGTGATATTATATAAACTGAACTGGAGTCACTTTAACTGCTGTTTGTTCACTGCTCACAATCAAAGACATTTATTGTGCAGAGTTCCTGTGCCTTTAACCTTACACTGTTGTGATTTTTTAGTTGATTGTACATACTTATTATTTATCTTAATTTTTGATGCATGCACTTTTTTTTCCCAACCGTTTCTGAAACTTGCGTTGTGACACTGCAATTTCCCCATTGTGGGACAAATAAAGGATTATCTTATCACCTGCACCTACACTGTTACATTCTTGTATTCTTGTTACGGTGCAGTAGTGGACGGACCCAAAAATGGACAGCAGACCAAAAATGCAAAAATCAAGAAAGTGAATTTATTATACAAAATAGGTTGCAGGCAGAAATAAGGCGAGAGCTGGAGTGGTCCAGGGCTGGAGATGTGAAGCAGCAGGCTGGGAGCAACAGGGAACACTGGAGGCAGAAAAACGGGTTGGTTACAAAACATCCAAACAAGGTAAGTAGCAAACATAGTTCGAAGTAGCCAAGATGTTCACCGTGTGAAGCTGTACAACAATCTGGCAGAGTCTCTCTGGTCGGCTGGAGTTAAATGCAGGAGATGTCGATTACCAGCAGGTGTAGGGAATTAGTGCCAGGAGACTCCGCCCAAGGACACACAGGGAAAGAAGGGGGGAAGGGGAGCACGGACCACAACAGTACCCCCCCCCCCCCTAAACGGACGTCTCCAGACGTCCTACCAGGCAAGTCTCTGTAGAAATCACGGAGGAGAGACTTATCCAGGATGTTGCCACGGGGAACCCAGGAACGTTCCTCTGGACCGTACCCCTCCCAGTCAACCAGATATTGGAATCCCCTCCCACGGCGCCGAACATCCAGAATCCGGCTCACGGTGTAGGCAGGGTAACCCTCAATGATACGGGTGGGAGGAGGGGGATCGGGTGGAGGGCTCAGAGGACAGGAAGACACTGGCTTAAGGAGAGACACGTGAAAAGATGGGTGAATGTTCAGGGAAGAAGGTAACTTGAGGCGTACGACAGCCGGATTGATAACTCTTTCAATGGCATATGGGCCAATAAACTTGGGTGCTAGTTTTTTAGAGTCCACTTGAAGGGGGAGGTCACGGGTTGACAACCAAACCTTTTGTCCAGGCTGATATGGAGGAGATTGCTTCCGATGTCTATTAGCAAAGGTCTGGTTGCGAGTTGCTGTGCGTTGAAGTGCAGCACGAGCAGCCCTCCACACCAGATGACAGCGCCTTAGATGAGCCTGGACCGACGGAACCGCCACATCCCCCTCTTGATCTGGGAAAAGAGGGGGTTGAAATCCTAACGAAACCATGAATGGAGTCATACCTGTAGCAGAGGATACTAGGGAGTTGTGGGCATATTCGATCCAGGGCAGGAAGGTACTCCAAGTGGAAGGGTTACGGGCTGTGACACAGCGCAGAGCAGTCTCTAGGTCCTGATTTGCCCGCTCAGTTTGACCATTGGATTGGGGGTGGAAACCGGAAGAGAGACTGACAGATGTTCCCAGGGCTTGACAAAATGCTTTCCATACTTGAGACGTGAACTGAGGTCCTCTGTCTGAAACTATATCAACGGGGATTCCGTGGAGTCTGTACACATGAAGCATCAACAGATTAGCAGTTTCAGTGGACGTGGGTAATTTGGGAAGAGGTACAAAATGCACAGCCTTAGAGAAACGGTCCACAATCGTAAGTATGACTGAATTACCCTCCGAGTTCGGGAGACCAGTGACAAAATCAACTGCAATGTGGGACCAAGGTCTGCTGGGGATAGGTAAGGGGTTGAGGAGACCAGAGGGAGTTTGATGACAAGACTTGCTTCGGGCGCAGGTAGTACAGGCAGCGATAAAAGACCGAGTGTCCTTGATCATTGACGGCCACCAAAACCTTTAAGGAACGCCAAGGTCCGGTGGACGCCCGGGTGACACGCAAGTTTGGAGCAATGCCCCCACTGGAGAACCTGGGAACGCACTGAGTCTGGCACAAATAGGGAATGAGGTGGACAGTTACCTGGGGCAGGTTGGGTACGTTGGGCCTCACGGACCACCCTTTCAATCTCCCACTGAACAGACGCTACCATATGCGGGGAAACCTTAGCTGAGCTGTCTGGATCATCGATCACACATGTAGCTGGGAGGATGGGAACAGGCTGGGTCTCAGACATCAGGAGTGAACTGGCGGGACAAAGCGTCAGGCTTAATATTCCGGGAGCCAGGGCGATAGGTAAGGATGAAGTTAAACCCTCCCAGAAACAGTGCCCATCTAGCCTGTCGGGAGTTGAGTCTCTTGGCGGAATGGAGGTAAGACAGGTTTTTGTGATCAGTTCAGATAATGAAGGGATGTTCCGCACCCTCCAGCCAGTGTCTCCACTCCTGCAAGGCCAAAACCACAGCCAGCAGTTCTCTATTCCCAATATCATAGTTCACCTCTGCAGGGGACAGACGGCGAGAGAAATAGGCACAAAGATGAATCTTTTGATCCTTAGGGGACCGCTGAGACCTACCCCGGAGTCAGAGGCATCAACTTCAACAATGAATTGCTTAGCAGGGTCAGGGTGAGTTAAAACAGGAGCAGAGATGAACAGAGTCTTAAGATGGGTGAAGGCGTCCTCTGCCTCACTAGACCATTTGAAAGGGGTGACGATCGAGGTGAGACGAGTCAGTGGGGCCGCCTTTCTGCTATAATCTTTAATAAACCTCCTATAAAAGTTAGCAAACCCCAGAAAACGCTGAAGCCGTTTCCTGGTTTCAGGTCTTGGCCATTCCGCCACAGCTTTTACTTTCACTGGATCAGCCTGGATCTGCCCCTGTTGAATAACAAATCCCAGAAAGTTAACGGATGCTGCATGAAACTCACATTTCTCCGCTTTCACAAAGAGCTTGTTCTCCATGAGGCGTTGCAGAACAAGTCTGACATGCTGGACATGTTCCCTTAGATCCCTGGAAAAAATGAGAATGTCATCCAAATAGACAAACACGAACTTGTTCAAAACATCCCGAAGGACATCATTAACTAGGGCCTGAAAAACTGCTGGGGCGTTAGTTAGACCGAAGGGCATGACCAGGTACTCAAAATGTCCGAGTGGGGTATTGAACGCGGTCTTCCACTCATCACCTTGTCGAATGCGCACAAGGTGATAAGCATTTCTTAGGTCTAATTTAGTAAAAATGGTGGCGTGATGAAGAGGTTCAAAGGCGGAATCAATGAGTGGAAGAGGGTACTTATTTTTAACAGTTATGTCATTTAACCCTCTATAGTCAATACAGGGTCTCAAAGACTTGTCCTCCTTCCCCACGAAGAAAAACCCTGCACCTACAGGTGACGAGGAAGGACGAATCAACCCTGCAGCCAATGAGTCTTTTATACAAGTCTCCATAGCCTCCCTCTCTGGACCAGAAAGTTTATACAAGCGACTTGAAGGTAGGGGGGCGCCAGGGAGCAAATCAATAGCACAATCGTAGGGACGGTGTGTCTCATCACGTGCAGCCAGTTCATCTTTAATTTTATCACTCAGCCCCCTCATAAAGACACCCTGTAGGGCAGTGTCGTCCCAGCCACTCGCAGCGGCTAGAATGCGAAAATCTATGGCATACTGAGCAACAGAAGATGAACCCTGAGAGAGAGAGGAGACATCTAGCTGCTTCTTTGCCTTTAAGCGGGTGATCGAAAACCTCTCTCATCTCGGCAGTGAAATTATTATAGGACAGGCACAAGGTTGAGTCAGACTCCCAAACTGCTGTAGCCCATTGTGCGGCTCTGTCAGTGAGAAGGCTAACTAAAAACGCAATGCGAGACTCATCTGTGCGGTAGGTGTGGGGTTGCTGCTCGAAAACCAGGGAGCACTGGAGTAAAAACTGTCCACAGGTTCCGAGATCACCGGAGTAGCGCTCTGGGGTTGGGATGTGAGGCTCTCGATGAGTAGCGATAGGGGGCTGGATAGGAGGCAGGTCTGGAGGAAGTGCAACTGCTTGATGTTGACCAGCAGGTGGAGACTGCAACCTGGTTGAAAACTGGACAGCAAGCTGGTTCATCTGAGGGGTGAGTTGAGAAACATTAGTGGACAATTCACATAGTCTTTCGGTCACTTCCTTAAAAATTTGGTCCTGATGGCCCACTCTGATCCCCTGAGCCGCAAGAGCCTGGAGAACTGGGTCTTGGTCCTGGTCCGATGGGTCCATATTGGCCAGATTGTTCTGTTACGGCGCAGTAGTGGACGGACCCACAAAATGGACAGCAGACCAAAAATGCAAAAATCAAGAAAGTGAATTTATTATACAAAATAGGTTGCAGGCAGAAATAAGGCGAGAGCTGGAGTGGTCCAGGGCTGGAGATGTGAACCAGCAGGCTGGGAGCAACAGGGAACACTGGAGGCAGAAAAACGGGTTGGTTACAAAACATCCAAACAAGGTAAGTAGCAAACGACAAGGTAAGTAGCAAACGTAGTTCGAAGTAGCCAAGATGTTCACCGTGTGAAGCTGTACAACAATCTGGCAGAGTCTCTCTGGTCGGCTGGAGTTAAATGCAGGTGGATGTTGATTACCAGCAGGTGTAGGGAATCAGTGCCAGGAGACTCCGCCCAAGGACACACAGGGAAAGAAAGGGGGAAGGGGAGCACGGACCACAACAATTCTTGTAAATTTGTTAATTTAAGTTTTCTACTGTATTTTATTCTATTTTATTCTGCTCCAAGTACTGAAGCAATTTCCTGATGTTGTGAACATGTTCAAACATATGGCAATAAAACCTTTCTGGTTACTTCAGAAAGCTGGCTGGGATTGAATTTGTATTGTATAAATGTACTTTTTTATGCAGTCTTTCACATTTTTATCACAGGTGATTGGCTGGATTTTGGTTTTCTAGTTTAATTTATCAGGTTATGGGCAGTTCCTAATTGTTGACATTCATGCCTTTGTGCCACACGTGCCTTTGTCATCATTACGTCAGTTGTGAGAGTTGGCCATGTTATAATGTTGTTACCTCCTCAAGGACATGCTTTCAAGTGAACAGCTACCTTTTACCTTTAGTTTAGTAGAGACTGGCAAGTCCAGGGTTTGAAATTATCCAAATGATTCAAGTGAAGGCGTGTGGAGTTTAAAAACAGTGGAGCACTTCCTGTATTACCACATGACATCACAAGGTGGAGCTGTTTGAGAGGAGAACTCAGCCTAAATGTGCAGCATTTACTGTATGAATGTTTGAGATGAGGAAGCATTATAACATACATCAGAAAATAGTGTAATATGGGCCCTTTAAATAATTTCTGTCATAATATAATAATAATATAACATAATAAAGATTTTGCTAAAGAATTGTGTCTAGTTTTCTAACTTTTTTGTCTATGGGCTTTGTGGTGTGTGAGGAAAAAAAAGAAAAGACAAATAAAAGTAAATAAATTATAAATTATGAAAATATGTATTGACTGGAATGACTGTGTGTAGTTCAGTTGACCTTACAGGAAAAGTTGTGATGTGTTGATAGTGTGAGATATGACATTATCACGATTCACGTTAAATGTGAATATGCAGCAGATGCAGCGTCTCCAGATCTGACTGAAAGGCACATGTCCAACCCACAGGGGGCAGCACTAAACACTTTCCCTAAAGGCAATAGACAATAGACCACTTTGAAATTCACTTTGTCAACTGGACAAAAGTTTATTTGGTCAAATATGTTTCTCAGCTCATCCAAGCTGCTTCTTCAGTTCTGGTCAGACCCTGGTGGACACTGCCTATATCTGCCTGAAGGGAGGAGCTAACTACAATGACATTACTTTGAAACTACCACACCTATTTGTTTACAGTTTCTGTTAGTTAGGTGGGCCTGTTAGATATGCAGTGGGAGTGGAGTGTGGGGTCTTGTTATTTATTTAATTTAATTTATTGGTTTATTTGACAGGGACAGTGTTAGCAGAACCATTCAGTACCATAAGGGTGTTTTCACACCTCTGGACCTGACCTGGCTGCCCCATTGTTTTGTTTGTTTGTTTGTTTTGATTTAGGTTTGAGGATCGAGTTATAGATGGGAGACAAACGATGTCTGAGAGCTCCATTCCTGTTCAAGGAAGGATTCTCTTTCTTGCCAAAAACGGTCTCTTTAACTCCCCTCTCTAACAAGTTCTTTTCTCTGGACAAGATCTGTACCTCACTGTGCTCATATCATTACTGTACTTCTGTTCCTCTGTATCACTAACCTGATTCAATTTCCTTTTTGAGGTTTTATTTACATAAAATACATACTTATCCAGGCAGTGTCTTTAGTCCAAATATTACTGACAGGCAGGACCTGGTCAGTACTTAGATGGGAGAGCGCTGGGGATACCAGGTGCCACAGTGAGGTGCAAATGGCAAAAAAAAAAAAATATAGTCGTAGTCACCCACATTGCCTAGTATGAAAATGATGTGAGTGTGACTGTTTGTGGTGGTCGGAGGGTTCAGTCTGCCCCAGGGCGCCTGTGGCTACAGTAGTTTACCATCACCGAGTATGAACAGAATCATGCACAAAATTATAAAGCGTCTTTGAGCATTTGGAAAAGCGATATATAGGACTAATGCATTATGACTGTATATGTACCATCATTTTTAGCTCAATAAAATCATCAAAAAAGTCTTCTTTAGGTCTAAAATGTGACACACTCCAGCTTTAAATGGACAAGAGCTCCCTGCAGTGCCACTAGTCACAGAAGAATATATGAATAACACCGCTGTACTGCTGTGTGTGTTGATTCTGCCCTCCCCTGTGGCTCCTGTGGCTCCTGTGGCTTTTGTGGCTCATGTGGCTCCTGTGGCCCCTGTGTGATGAGCCTGTGTGAATTGGCTGAGGATTAACTGGATAATTACACTGCTGCACTATTGTAATTTGACTTGTGGTTTGTTTCAGTCACACATAACTGCATTATTAGTGTCTTTCTACATCATTCAAGCTCAAAATGCTCTGTTCCACCTTGTGATGACATGAAGCGGTAGTTTTCATGTCATCACAAGCTGGTGCACACTGGCTGCCGCTCCGTCCCTGAAAAGGTGTTTCCACTATGGATTTTAATGGATTTTAATGAGCATCCGCTTCTACAATTGCATCCACATGACGCATTACTTGGATACTTTTCATATTTTCTGTAAAAAATCTACTTCCGGCGCTGGCGCGAGCTAGCTGCCCGTCACAACCCTCCTGCACTTTTCTGTAACTTTTCTAACTTTTTGCCCTTAAATCGCCCCACTTTTGTAAATACTTTTCTCACTACTGTACGTAAGCTTGGGCTGCACTCGACGCTGCACTTTAATGCACTTTTGGTGGATTATTTACCTGTCTCGGCTTAAGATGTGTAAGGGACCCCGTCCTCCGCTCGTCTACACAAAGGATCAGCTGATGGCGCAGCGCTGTTGTGTTCCCCCGAGACAGGCATGTTATCCCTGACGAGATCCTGCGGACGACACGCCGTGGACGACACGCCGTGGACGACACGCCGTGGACGACACGCCGTGGACACCGCGCGGGATGTAAACTCCGTGAAAAGAAGAGACGCTGCAGGCCGGTCCTCCCCTCCATCGTAACGGGGAATGTGCGCTCCCTCGCCAACAAGACGGACGAGATCGCGGCGCTCGTTAGATTTCAGAGGGAGTACAGGGATGCTAGTGTCATTGTTTTTACGGAGACATGGCTAATCCCGGACTCTACCCTCACTGTGGACAACTTTCACCTGCTGCGCGCAGACAGGACGGAGGAGAGTGGGAAGAAGAAGGGAGGTGGACTAGCGCTGTTTCTGGACGAGAAATGGTGTAAACCTGGACACTGTACAGTGTTTACCTGCCCCGGGAGTTCTCACATGTCATCACTCTGGCTGTGTATATTCCTCCCAGTGCTAACGCGGAGAATGCTTGTGACACTCTGCTCTCCTGCATCAGCATCCACAGGCCCTCTTCATCATCACAGGGGACTTCAACCATGCATCTCCCTCATCTGTCCTGCCAACATACACCCAGTATGTGACCTGCCCCACAAGAGACAATAAAACTTTGGACTTATTCTTTGCCAACGTCAAGGAGGCCTATATCTCATCACCCACCCCCACCCCCCCTCCCCCCATAGGAAGAGCAGACCACAACATCATCTACATGAGACCTGTGTACGAACCCCTCGTACGCAGGCAGCCTGTAGAACCCCGAGTGGTGAAGAGGTGGACAGCAGAGAGCGAGGAGGCTCTGAGGGACTGCTTTAGCACCACTGTGTGGACTGAGCTCTGCCAGCCTCATGGGGAGGACATCAACGCAATCACGGACTGTATTACAGACTATATCAACTTCTGTTTTGAAAACACCGTACCCTCTCGGACGGTGAGGTGTTTTCCGAACAACAAGCCGTGGATTAACTCAGACATTAAAGCTCTGCTGAAAGAGAAGAAGAGAGCTTTCAGGTCCGGGAACAAAGAGGAGCTGAAGACTGTACAGAAGAAGCTGAGGAGGAAAATCAGACAGGCTCGGGCCAACTTCAGGAGGAAGATGGAACAGCAGTGGAATGTCAGGGAGGTGTGGAGGAGTCTGAAGAGTGTCTCTGGCTTCAATCCTCCGCCCGTCCAGACAGAGGGAGATCAACAGTGGGTGAATGATCTGAATTCACACTTCCTGAGGTTTGATCGATCACTCACCCCCCCCCCCCGCACCGCTGCATGGGCTCACCTTGTCCCCTGCACAATGGCCCAGTCTGTCACCTCTTCACACCTCTGCCTCAGCCCCTCAGCCCCCAAATCCACATCAAGTACTCAGCCAGACCCCCAGCACATGCCTTCGCTCTTTGTCCTTCACAACAGCTCAGGTTAGGAGAGAACTGAGCCGGATAAGGAGTAGAAAAGCTGCTGGACCAGACGGGATCAGCCCCAGGCTCCTTAAGTCCTGTGCAGATGAGTTGTGTGGAGTTATGGAGCATGTCTTCAACCTGAGCCTGAAGCTGAAGGTGGTGCCACAGCTCTGGAAGACCTCCTGTGTGGTACCTGTGCCCAAGACACCGCACGCCAAAGACCTCAATAGCTTCAGGCCAGTGGCTCTCACGTCTCATCTGATGAAGACTCTGGAGAGGCTCGTCCTGGGTCACCTCCGCTCCACGGTGAGCTCAGCGATGGACCTGCTGCAGTTCGCCTATCGGCCCGGCATCGGAGTAGAGGACGCCATCATCTCTCTGATGCACCGCTTGCTGTCCCACTTGGAGAGGCCCGGCAGCACTGTGAGAATCTTGTTCTTCGACTTCTCCAGTGCGTTCAACACCATCCAGCCGCTGTTCCTGAGGGACAAGCTGGAGTGGGCAGGAGTGGACTGTGACCTGGCTGAGTGGATCCTGGACTACCTCACGAACCGGCCCCAGTTTGTGAGAGCCAAGAACTGTGTGTCTGACCTCATGATCTGCAGTGTGGGGGCGCCCCAGGGCACGGTCCTCGCGCCCTTCCTCTTCACCCTCTACACTGCAGACTTCAGACACAACACGGACAGCTGTGTCCTGCAGAAGTTCTCTGATGACTCCGCCATCATTGGTCTCATCACAGACGATGATGACGCGGAGTACAGAGGACTAACGCAGGACTTTGTGGACTGGTGTCAGTGGAACCACCTTCTCATCAACGGTAAGACCAAGGAGATGGTGGTGGACTTCCGCAGACGCCATTCTACTCCCCCCTCACCAGTGAACATCCAGGGAAGGGACATTGAGAGAGTGGACTCTTACAAGTACCTGGGTGTTCATCTGAACAATAAACTGGACTGGACTCATAACACAGACGCACTGTACAGGAAGGGCCAGAGTCGGCTCTTTCTCCTGAGGAGACTGCGGTCCTTTGGAGTGAGAGGGCCACTCCTGAGGACCTTCTATGACTCTGTGGTGGCATCTGCCATCCTGTACGGTGTGGTCTGCTGGAGCAGCAGCATCACAGAGAGGGAGAAGAAGAAACTGGACAAGGTCATCAGGAAGTCCAGCTCAGTCCTGGGCTGTCCTCTGGACTCAGTGCAGCAGGTGGGGGACAAGAGGGTCCTGGATAAACTCATGTCTATGCTGGACCATGAGTGTCGCCCCCTGCAGGACGCTCTGTCTGCTTTGGAGAGCAGCATCAGTGACAGACTGATTCACCCTCGCTGTGTTAAAGAGAGATTTCCTCCTCTTTCCTTCCTGCTGCTGTCAGACTGTACAATGATCAATGCTAGTCATGTTCATCTCCATAGTAATAATTACATGTGCAATATTATTTAAAGTCACTTTACCTGCTACTTATTTATGTAACAACCACTGTCCATCACAGCACTGTTCACAATCATCTGAGTCACTTTATTGTAGTGATATTATGTATGACTGAACTGGAGTCACTTTAACTGCTGTTTGTTCACTGCAGACATTTATTGTGCAGCGTTCCTGTGCCTTTTAACCTTACACTGTTGTGTTTTTTAGTTGATTGTACATACTTATTATTATTTATCATGCTCTTTTTTTTCCAACTGTTTCTGAAACTTGCGTTGTGACACTGCAATTTCCCCATTGTGGGACAAATAAAGGATTATCTTATCTTATCTTATCTTAAACATCAAGATCACCTCTTTTCTGGCCCTGTGACTCTGATCGGCGTCTTACCTGCACTGGGGCGTCCTGCTGTTGAGTCCCCGGCGTGCTTGTCTTCTCCAACTTTCCGAGTGGTGTTTTTGTCGTTGCCACCTGTCTGTGTAGCTGGGGCCCCACAAATTGTCCCTCCAGGATCTAACTGTCCTGGTGTGCTCAGTTCAGACGGGTACTTAGCCTGCGTGCTCTCCGCTGGCCTGCTTGCTAGTGCAGGAGATCTCTTTCTCCCGGACTTCGGATGTTCGCCCCTCTGTTGATTTTCCTTAACCTGGGAAATCCCAGGCTGCTTTCATTCGTTCCGATCTGAAAGACAGCCTGGCAACTATGGCAAGTGAGCTCTCCTGATTCTGGGAGCCAATCAGAGAGCGGGGAGGGGTGGCAAGACGGTGACGCGTACTATGTGACAAACGGAAGCTTGTAGTTTGAACTGACAACTGACATGATTGGCTCTGGGCTATGTATACGCCAAATGATAGACATTAGTAATGCCCAATAAACGGCCGTTGGCGATCGTAAACCACACCTCCTGTACGAGATATTTCGAAGGTGGCTTCCAGACCATATCTCACTTGTGATATGGTCAGGTGTAAACCAGGCAAGATTTTCCTGGGCTCCTCGTGCCTCACACCGGGACTGCTCCACTGCCGTTGCCCGGGGCTGGCGCTGGCTTCCCAGTGGTCCACCACAGCTTGGCTCTCCGGTACTCTGCCTCCGCTCTTCACCGCCTCAACAGTAGCCGCCGCCGCCCGTCCTGCAACAATACTCTACAACAACTTGGTCTACTCCGCAGCTGCCGACCTCCACACAGAGGCTCCGCTCGCATTTTTCACTACAACTTCTCATCTCGCAATGCCATCCCGTCCGTCTGGTCTCACCGCTCACCTGTTTCCTCATTACGTCATCACAACAAACCCCACGTGAAACCAGCCAATCGCCGCCCTCTCCCTCCGTCCTCACAGCTAGTTGAAACCTGGCACAAACCCCTGGACTACTTCTCTCTCAACCAAACCACACCTCCCGGATACACTTACATTGAAACTCCATGCACTGAGGGGCGGGGAGGGGGGACCGCAGTCATATACAGAAAGGACATTAAAATCACTCCCATCACATCCTTACACAGTAACTCATTTGAACACACTGTTTTTAAACTGTCTGGTCCTACTCATAGTCATCATAGTTAGTCATAGTTTGCTTTATTGTCAAAAACAATCATGTACATGTACATAGAGTGAATTCGAAATTTCGTTTCCCCACTAACCAGGCAGGACAGTGATAGAGTGGGTAGGGGAGGGGCCGCTGCGCATGCGCGCACCGCCGACTGGGAGATGCAGAGTAGAAAAAGATGCAATACACTCAACAATTTAACAACATGTAATGACAGAAAAACAATTGGAGATATAACATACGGTGATCTTTTTCGTTGGTAACAGAAGGAAGGGTGTGGGGGATCAGATTGGAAATCAATGAAATTGATTGAACCGAGAGCAGAGATCAGACCTTTTACTAAAAGACAGGGAATATTCCTACTCAATCATGTCAGTGTCAGTGTCAGTGTGGGTGCCATGTTTATGTAGAGTCCAGATAACAAACCACATTCTGTGGCCTTGGAAGTGTTCTTGCAGGGAAGCGAAGTCAAAACACAGATGACTATGGGAGCCACAGATTTTCACAGGAGAGACATAATTATTAGACATAATTTATCCAAAGGGATTAATTTAGCATGATGAAATACATTTTTAGAGACCCAGGTGAACAATTTAGATTGAGCTTGGGTTTTTGCCAGACCCCCATCTTCATATCGCCATGAAGATTCATGAGAGATCTCATTAGTTCCTCTTGGCGCACAGACTGCGCTGCGTTGGCTTTACACAGTTCTGTCACCATGCCTGTGATGATATCCAAACGTAGATGATATCCTTTGGTCACTGCTATCATTTATCACCCCCATCAAGCCCAACCCGTCTTTCCTTTCTGATTTTACAGATTTTCTCACCCAGCTCTCTGCAATCTCACCTTCCCTCCTCATCCTCGGTGACTTCAACCTCCACATCGAGAACCTTAATTCAAAACCTGCAGCTGATTTTCTGGACCTCTTAAAATGTATTAGCATCAACCAACATGTCAATTTCCCCACCCATACCGGTGGTCATATTATGGACCTGGTCTGCACTACCTGTGTTAAAATCCCAAATCTTATCAGCCACAACATTCATATATCTGACCACCTGGCTATCTCCCTAGACATTGACCTGCCTCTTCCCATCCCAAAAACCAAATGTGCAATCTCATGGAGATGGTCCCCGGGCGCAGTAATGTGCTGCTCACTGCTCCTAATAACAGGATGGGTTACATGCAGAAATGGAATTTCCCCACTGTGGGACTAATAAAGGCATAGCTTTCTTTCTTTCTTTCTTTCATTCCAGAACCTCAAATCCCTCTCCCACAAAACTGTCCACCTGCCCTCCCCCACAGTCTGATGACTCCTCTGAACTTGTTAATTACTACAATAACACACTTTCCTCCTGCCTTGACCAACTTGCTCCCGTAATAACCAAATCGGTTTCTTTCACCCACACAGCACCCTGGTACATTCCTGAACTCCATAAAATGAAATCCCGAAAGCGCCAGCTTGAGAGACTGCTTAGAAAATCTGGTCTAACCATCCATCTCCAAGCCCTCTCCCCTACCTGTCCAGATGAACTTTCTAAACTTCTTTCCACCATGAAAACCCCCATCTGTTCACTTGACCCCATCCCCTCTGCACACATTATCTCTCCTCTAATAACAACAATCATCAACTCCTCACTCACCACTGGTTCTGTCCCGCAGTCTCTCAAGCTGGCTGCCATCACCCCTATAATAAAAAAACAGGTCTTGACCCTGACAACATTGCAAATTTCCGCCCCATTTCAAACCTTCCATATCTGTCCAAAATCCTAGAACGAGTCATAGCCACCCAACTCAAAGCCCATTTCAAATCCAATAGCCTGTTTGAACCATTGCAGTCTGGTTTCTGTCCACAACACAGTACAGAAACAGCCCTTCTCAATGATCTCCTCTCCTCTGACTCCGGCCACTTCAGTATCCTCATCCTCCTGGACCATACAGCAGCATTTGACACTATCAGCCACTCCATCCTCCTCCGTCTCAAGAAATCTTTCAACATCACCGGCTCAGCACTATCCTGGATCAACTCTTACCTCACTAACCGTCAACAAATCAACTCCATCCCCACTCATCCGAAACCTTGGCATTCTTTTTGACACCACACTTTCATACCAACAACACATAAACTACATAACCCGGACTGCTTTCTTTCATCTCAAAAACATTGCATGTCTCCGGCCATCCCTTTCTTTCTCTGCTGCTGAAACCCTCATTCATGCATTCATTACCTCTCGAATCGACTACTGCAATAGCCTTTTCTATGGTCTACCCTCCAAAACTCTCAACAAACTCCTCACCCACACGCGCTCCCGAGACCCGCCTCCTCACCCACACCCGCTCCCGAGACCCGCCTCCTCACCCACACCCGCTCCCGAGACCACATCACTCCTGTCCTCCAAAACCTCCACTGGCTCCCCATCCCTCAGCGCATCCAATTCAAAGTCCTCCTCATGACCCACAAAGCCCTCCATAACCTGGCTCCATCATACCTCTCTGACCTCCTGCACCTCCACACCCCATCCCGCTCCCTCTGTTCCTCCGACGCCAACCTCCTGTCCCTCCCCTACAGGACCAAGCTCCGATCCTGGGGTGACAGAGCCTTCTCTGTTGCTGCCCCCACCCTCTGGAACTCACTCCCACAACCTCTCCGTGACTGCTCTGACCTCCCCACCTTCAAAAAACTGCTCAAGACTCACCTTTTTAAAACTGCTTTTAATGTTTCTTAATGTTTAATGTTTTGTCTGATTGTTTATTGTTTTATTACTTGTTTTATTACTGATTTTACCTTCTGTACAGCGTCTTTGAGTGTCTTGAAAAGCGCTTTATAAATACAATGTAATTTGATTTTTTTTTTTTTTTTTTTGGGGGGGGGGGGGCAAGCACCGAAGGTGCTAGGCACCATAGTGTTTCTACTGATTCTTATTATACATTATGTTACCCATCATGGGAGTCTATGCCAACCCCTAGAACCGTCTGGTAAAAAGTTGTGAAATTTTGCATGCACATTCCAGCCAGTCTCCTCATTACCCACAGCAATTTATAGGCCCCCATTCCCCAACCGTCTAGCGCCACCAGCAGGTCAAAGTTGCAAAAATGTTCAGGAATTTTCTGCGTTGCTAGGCAACATACCTAGCAACCTTTGATCTGTCTTTGATGTGTCTTTGATCTGTTAAACCTTGTTAGATCCTGTTAAACCCTGTTAGACCCTGTCAGACCCTGTCAGACCCTGTCAGACTCTGTTAGACCCTGTCAGACCCTGTCAGACCCTATTAGACCCTGTCAGACTCTGTTAGACCCTGTCAGACCCTGTTAGACCCTGTCAGACCCTGTTAGACCCTGTCAGACCCTGTTAGACTCTGTTAGACCCTGTCAGACCCTGTTAGACCCTGTCAGACTCTGTTAGACCCTGTCAGACCCTGTTAGACCCTGTCAGACCCTGTCAGACCCTGTTAGACCCTGTCAAACTCTGTTAGACCCTGTTAGACCCTGTCAGACTCTGTTAAACCCTGTCAGACTCTGTTAGACCCTGTCAGACCCTGTTAGACCCTGTTAGACCCTGTCAGACTCTGTTAGACCCTGTTAGACCCTGTCAGACTCTGTTAGACCCTGTCAGACCCTGTCAGACCCTGTCAGACTCTGTTAGACCCTGTCAGACCCTGTCAGACTCCGTTAGACCCTGTCAGACTCTGTTAGACCCTGTCAGACCCTGTCAGACTCTGTTAGACCCTGTCAGACCCTGTCAGACTCCGTTAGACCCTGTCAGACTCTGTTAGACCCTGTCAGACCCTGTCAGACTCTGTTAGACCCTGTCAGACCCTGTCAGACTCTGTTAGACCCTGTCAGACCCTGTTAGACCCTGTTAGACCCTGTCAGACCCTGTTAGACCCTGTCAGACTCTGTTAGACCCTGTCAGACCCTGTTAGACCCTGTCAGACTCTGTTAGACCCTGTCAGACTCTGTTAGACCCTGTCAGACCCTGTTAGACCCTGTCAGACCCTGTTAGACCCTGTCAGACTCTGTCAGACCCTGTTAGACCCTGTTAGACCCTGTCAGACCCTGTTAGACCCTGTCAGACTCTGTTAGACCCTGTCAGACCCTGTTAGACCCTGTCAGACTCTGTTAGACCCTGTCAGACTCTGTCAGACCCTGTCAGACTCTGTCAGACCCTGTCAGACCCTGCATGCGGCCTACATGCTGAGTCCTACATGAACCTTCGGTGCTTGGCCCCACATTGCTGCTTGCAGCTATATTTATTATTATTATTATTATTATTATTATTATTATTATTATTATTATTATTATTATTATTAAAAGCTCTTTTTACCTTTAGTTCAGTAGAGATGGGTAATTCCAGGGCTGATATGATTCAAATTATTTTAGTGAAGATGTGTGGAGTTTAAAAACACAGTGGAGTACTTCCTGTATTACCACATGACATCAGAAGGTGGAACAGAGTGTTTTCAGTATGAGAGAACTGGGGGTTTGTATGTTAAACATGTGTGAATAAACAAAATACAACTCCAGGTCTGTTTGTGAGGAGATACAATGTTATAACATAGATCAGAAAATAGTGTAATATTAATTCATTCATTTCTACTGTAAGTTTGCAAGTGATTTTATTTTCCCATTTGGGCAATGTAAATTATAATCTACATAATATATGTAATTATATGAACAGTTTATTGCAGATATCGTTCAGATTTTATTTTATTTTATTGTACTCTAATTACATTGGCTTCAAACCAGAGTTGCTCTCATTACTTCTCCAAATAGAAACACCTGGTAATTATTACTGTTCACTGCCATATACCTTATGTCTATATGGGTTTCAACTTCCTGTTGTGTGACAAACTAAGGATTTTTTTCCCCTTTGAAAAGACAGGCCTATTGCTGGGTTTCAGATGACATCACATTCTATAGGCCAATATTAATGATTTACAGATAGGTTGCCTGGAAGAATCCATGACTCATCGCTGTACCAGCGAGTGAGTCTGGTAACGCTTGGTCCAAAATACGCTGCGGTTGCGCGTAGACAGACAGCTAAGTGAACCAATCAGAGATTGCGCCATCTTGATTCAAAACTGAGGCGGAACTTCCGCTGCCTAAGAGTGACTTTGCGGGCAAAGGCGGAGGCACTGACGTCACCATCTTTGAACGAATCAGAATCGCGGAGTCCGTTTGTAACCGGAGGAGCGAGAGTGGATGGAGGGTGTCCAAATGGTATCGCGCTGTATAGGAAATACAGAGAGATATCATTTGGCTGGCCAGGTAAACAGATAGGGGCTAACATACATGAACATTCACACAGACAGTGGCTCCCTCTTTTCTGCATCACTCGAGGAAAAAACAAAACTAAAACACAACACTACCCATTCCAGTCCATCTTTCCCACAATCCGTCAATTAGACCGTTCTGAGACAGGTTGGTTTTACCATAGTTAATATTGTTAAAATTGTGTTGCAATACAAGTGGAGGAGTTCAAGTATGTCGGGGTCTTGTTCTCGAGTGAGGGGAGGATGGAGCGTGAGATTGACAGGCGGATCGGTGCAGCGTCGACAGTGATGTGGTCGCTGTACCGGACCGTTGTGGTGAAGAGGGAGCTGAGCCTAAAGGCGAAGCTCTCAATTTACCGGTCAATCTATATTCCTACCCTCACCTATGGTCATGAGCTCTGGGTAATGACCGAAAGGACGAGATCGCGGATACAAGCGGCCGAAATGAGTTTCCTCCGCAGAGTGGCTGGGCGCACCCTTAGAGATAGGGTGAGGAGCTCAGTCACACCGGAGGAGCTCGGAGTAGAGCCGCTGCTTCTCCACGTCGAGAGGAGCCAGCTGAGGTGGCTCGGGCATCTGTTCTGGACGCCTCCTGGTCGCCTCCCTCGGGAGGTGTTCCGGGCATGTCCCACCGGGAGGAGGCCCCGGGGAAGACCCAGGACCCGCTGGAGGGACTATGGACTATGTGTCCCGGCTGGCCTGGGAACGCCTTGGGGTCCCCCCGGAGGAGCTGGAGGAAGTGTCCAGGGTGAAGGAAGTCTGGGAGTCCCTGCTTAGACTGTTGCCCCCGTGACCCAGCCCCGGATAAGCGGAAGAAAATGGATGGATGGATGGATGGATGGTGTTGCAATACAATGAGTTCTATTTTATTGCAAAGTACAATGTTATTAATAGGGAAAAGTGGCCTTTGCCCTCCATCTGGGAATAGCACCAGTTAAGAAGGCCTACAGTTGGTTACATGCTCACGGTTAAGATATTGCAGATATAAAACATTTTCCAAATCAGATGCATAAAGAGTAATGTCCAGCTTTTTCAGTTCCGATACCAATTCTGATATTATAGCTTTAATTATCTGCCGATGCCAATATCAGCTGATACTAGTGCAGAGACTGAAAACAGCATTTAAAATAAGAATAAAATAAGACCAAAGTAAATAGTTTGATTACATACATGTCCAATCAGGATATTGGCTGAACGGATATTAGGAAGATGATATCCAATCCAGCAGATATTTTAGTAACGGCACCATTATCAGATACCAGTATAGTATCGGATCGTGCATCCATAATCTCAAGTCTAAAAAATAGATCTCTTATACTTTGTGAACACCACATGGCATATCCATTAACTATTTAGGCTATATCCAACTTAATGTGGGATACAATTTCCATGGCTATTTGAATAAGCCTACGCTGCTAAAATAAATACAATACTTTTTTTTCTTCTCCAGCAGATGGCGCAAGTGCTCTGGTTGACATGATTTTATGTACAGTCACAGTGTATGGTTTTTACCTGCAGTACACCCTGTCCTAGAGATCCTACACGACTCAAATGAATCAAACTCCAGACCTCATTTTTCACATTTCACATTTCCATATGTTTTACACACGTTACAACACATATTAATCATGTAGAACCTCTCCGCTTTTGTAGAGTAGATTTTAGTAGGCATTTTGGGAACGACTGACCAAATGAAACCTACAAAAAATATTTATTAAAGCTGCAATATAAAGACTAATTTGAGTTAGCGCAGTCAATATTCACCTGACATGATTCAAGGTAGTAGTAGGCCTATATTTTAATATTCAAGTGAAATGTTTAGATTTAATGTTCTTTTTTTTTTCTTTTTTTAATAATTAACCCTGAAATGTTCACATTGTGAGATTAATAGTGGTTTTTTTTTGTTTTTGTTTTTCTTTTACTTTAATTTGTTCATAGAAATATCACCTGAACAGTAGGGGGCAGTCTAACCTAAAGCCTCTACTCCCACTCCACGAGAAAGACAGCCCTACACTTTACTCAAGTGTTTGTGACTTTTCCCGAATTATCTGGGCTTAAATTAATTTTTTTTACATATTATAATCGTAGTAATAAGAGCTGACGTACCATTGCGGGTGTATGCACGATTAAAGCTGCCGTAACGTGCATGTAAAAGTGAGATCTTTGGAGGGGCTGCACGGGGCTGCTTTGTTTTGATTGGGGAAAGACACGCTCCCATCACCAAAGGTGGGTTTTTTAGGTTCGATTTGGGATTTATGTACTTCTGCCAAATACGAAATCATACCATGGCCATATTTTACTATTTTAATTCAGATAACGCAGCCAAAATGTTGAATGTTTTGATCGCTTGTATTTTGACAAATCAAGCACGTACCCCAGTAGCTACCGTCAATGTTAGCACCCATGTTTGATTCCATGTTTGAGCGCTTTTAACTTGTTTGTACATTATTGTTTTAAATACAGTGTGTTGTAAAGTTCTAGTTATGGTTGTGATTCCAAAGGATGATCTACATACGCCCCAAATTTGCGAGAAAGTGCTAGCCTTGGGTTAGCATCGTGAAGCTAACTAGTAACAACAGGCTAACAGATAAAAACACGTTTGCTCTTTTTTGTGTTTCTGATCATTACAGGTGAATTGTAAACTGACATATTAAGACACCAAAATCATTTTTAAAACCATGAATGCATTGTTCAACGTTGATCTTGCATGATAAAAGATACATTTATATGAGTAGCTAATATAATAAAGTAACGTTATTTCCGTTTTTGAATAAGGCAAAATGAAAAAAAAAATAAAAATAAAATGAGTAAACAAATTAAAATGAATACGAGCCCACTGTTTAACTGACGAGTGGTCTTTTATAAATAAATTATAAAGGCTATTAAATTGTAATTTCAGTCATGTGAGTTTGTTGTCTGTAGGGGGCGTGGTAGTGACTGAAATATGAGAAAGAAATGAGGGGAAAAAAGAACACATAAAATTAATTTCATATTGTGGGGTTATCGGATTTCATATGTAATTGCGCAAATATATAGTGAAAACCTATATATATAAATAAATGTATTAAACCAGGGGAGAAGGTTCATTGTAATTAATTGATGTGTAGCAGTCATTTCATAAAGAGTATTATTCAAGGGAGACAGACTGATAGTTCTTATAAACAATAAATAGTTCTTCAATTCATTTTTAAAACAAGGCACAGAAGGTTTACAACTTGTCCATTTACATTTGTAGTGCACCTTTGAAAAAAAAAAAAGGATGTGATGAGCTGATTTGTAAGCATTAAACAACAATTAGCCGTGCGTTATGCAGTGACGTTTTGAAACGTTGATTTTTGAGCTCAGTTTTTAACGTCCTGTCATGGGACTAAGAAGTGCAGCATGTGCAGTTCAAAGGACACAAGGAAGGGTCTGTTGCATTGTGTGAATAGTTTTTTCTGTATCCATGGAGACTGTGCAAGCGAAGGAGCTAGCTATGGACAGGCTTTTTAGACCATATGTGGCAACAAATGTGACAAGATCTTCAGAGGAAACAGTTTGAGAGAATGAACCATTTCATCACCAACCAAAACACCAGTAAGAGTGAGGCCATTCCTTTTCGCCTGGCACCCCCTGGAGGCTGCTGTGGTGCTGTAGATCACAGAGGAGGGACACTTTTGGCTCTTTTTTCTCCTCAAACTTCCCTGACCAGTCCTCCTGTTAAACTGACCTGAGACCTTTGACTGAGACACAAAGGACACCGAGAAGTGCAGTTGAAATCTTGCAGCAACATCAACTGCAACAGTTTACTGCAGCAAAACTTCAGTTTCCCTTGGGATTAATAAAGTATCTGTCTGGCTCACTTTTTAGTTGAAAATCAAACTCCTAAACAGCACTGTGAACGCTCGTATTGATCAGACTCCTGAAAATGTGTTGTTTAAATCAGCAGTCACCAACCTTTTTTGCACCACGGACCAGTTTAATGTCAGGCAATATTTTCATGGACTGGCCCACAAATTGGGGACCGGAGGGGTGCTCTTTTCAGGATGCGGAAAATTGGTTTAAATCAACTTTTAGCAGTTTGCGTTTGCTAATGTCTGCATTGTGTCACCATAGTATCAAAATACCATGTGAACATAGTATATTTTTGAGTACATCATATTTGTAATGTTAGTGTAACCCAATGGCGCTTATTCTTGTTTCAGACCCTCTTCCTGGAGTCATTGTTTCCAAAGGTTAAGGGTTAAGCCTAAATATTATTGTCGCTGTTTTGAGCACAGATCAGAGATGGTCCAAATTGAATTGCAGTAGTAGTCATTATTTTCGTAAGTGAAACGCGCCAGCCTAGTGTTAGGTGTGTGACAGGCCATAGAATTAGTGGTAATTATGAGGCCGCTCTAAAACTGTTCCCAAGTTTTGAAATGGCATTGACATCTGTGGCTGCAGCGTGGTGGCGGCTGCATTGTTTTTCGCCGGCCTGATGATGATTGATGGCAGCTCTGACATTTCTATTAGAGGAAATATGACTAGCCAAATGGTGCTGATCCAGAACTGGGAGGTGCTTGGAAAAACTCGAGCCCTATTGTACTGAAGTTACTGTGGAAAAAAGATCAAATAACACTGACACATCTGTTATAATTGTTAGTACCCCTCAACAGCTATTGTCAATCATACTTTTCTCAGCAGTTGTCAGTGCGGTTGACTTGTTTTTCTAATTGCTGCTTTGGTTCATTATAGTTTTAAAGGTACACTGTAAGATTTTTACCCGTTACCCGTTAATTACCGAAATTGAAGATGCCCATTCAAAAATACAGTGTGTTCCAAGCCTTTTCACTTCCATCATGAAATCAAAGTATTCTGTTGGACTTAGATATAGTCGATTTCACCTGCATAAAAGGGGGATCTTCCCCATGTAGTGGCATCCATTTTAATTACGAGAGCCGCAGAAGGACATACTGTATTTTGGGCTCCGCCTTCGCCATTTTCTTCATAGCTGTTGGCACTGGCCCGTGGATTTCACACAACGAGATAGTACGCGTTTGGATAAACAACGACAAGCATGTTGCCGGATCACACTTACTCCGCACATACATCGCAGGAGTAACCACCTTCATCTAAGAGGAAAAGAAGAAGGACTCTCGACAGGGAGAGAAGTCGACATAGTACCTACCTGGGGCTTTGTCGCAGCGCGGGTTCCGCCTTCGTCCCCCCAAGTGCAGACTGACCTCCGCCCTCCGCGGTCCAGTTCCGGATTCCCCGCACACAGCGCCGGGTGCGCTTCACGCGTGCGCGTGGTTCGGGCGCGGCTGGCGGTGAACCCACCTCCGGGTACGCGAGCTGTCCGTGTTAAGTCGCGCCCGGGTGACCTTCGAAGTCTGCCGTAGCTAGAACCGGAATTGCAATACCCACCATCCACCAATGCGCCACCATCCTACACAGTGTACCTTTAAGAAAAAAATAAGTTGAAAATTACAGGAAGTAGTGTTGAGTTCTAAAAAGGAAAAGGACTATAGGCCTGTCATAATACAATTTGAAGCATGATATATATCGCTACAGAGAAATACTGCGGTAAATTCTAACACTGAAACTGTTTTATACCACTGACAGAATAACAGTGGAGCAGGGGAATTCCAGTAAACTGTGCTTGAGCTGCGACAAATAAATATCAGAATGAAGTAATAATTAACTATACAGCCCAAATCTGACTGTATTGCAATACAAATATCAATAATTTCTCATTTCTAATGCATGGAAAATATACACACAATAATTATTAAGCCCTAAAATATATCCATCCATCCATTTTCTTCCGCTTATCCAGGGCCGGGTCGCGGGGGTAACAGTCTAAGCAGGGACTCCCAGACTTCCTTCACCCCGGACACTTCCTCCAGCTCCTCCGGGGGGACCCCAAGGCGTTCCCAGGCCAGCCGGGAGACATAGTCCCTCCAGCGTGTCCTGGGTCTTCCCCGGGGTCTCCTTTCGGTGGGACATGCCCCAGGAGGCATCCGGAACAGATGTCCGAGCCACCTCAGCTGGCTCTTCCCAACGTGGAGAAGCAGTGGCTCTACTCCGAGCCCCTCCCGTGTGACTGAGCTCCTCACCCTATCTCTAAGGGTGCGCCCAGCCACTCTGAGGAGGAAACTCATTTCGGCCGCTTGTATCCGCGATCTCGTCCTTTCAGTCATTACCCAGAGCTCATGACCATAGGTGAGGGTAGGAACGTAGATTGACCGGTAAATTGAGAGCTTCGCCTTTTGGCTCAGCTCCCTCTTCACCACAACGGTCCGGTACAGCGACCGGATCACTGCCGACGCTGCACCGATCCGCCTGTCAATCTCACGCTCCATCCTCCCCTGACTCGTGAACAAGACCCCGAGATACTTGAACTCCTCCACTTGAGGCAAGGACTCCCCACCCACCCGGAGACTGCAAGCCACCTTTTTCCGGTCGAGAACCATGGCCTCGGATTTGGAAGAGCTGATCCCAGCCACTTCACACTCGGCTGCAAACTGCCCTAAAATATATTGTTCCAGTTTTAATATTGAACATTAAGTTGATATAATAATTATTGTGACAGGCATATGTGCTGTAAACAAAATTCCATTCGAAATGCAGGTTTCTTTAAAGACTTCTTTTAACAAAATTAGGGCTGCAACGATTAGTCGGTGACGTCGACAATAAAATTTTGTCGACATGAAATTTCATTGTCGACTAGTCGTATTATTTAAGTATCATTTTAATTTGGAACTTAATACTCGTCTGTCAAGAATCCGCAGGGCCGACAGCGAACAGTTCAATGTCTTTGTTACACATCTGCTCCTTCACTGTACAGTGTCCAGGTTTACACCATTTCTCGTTCAGAAACAGCGCTAGTCCACCTCCCTTCTTCTTCCCGCTCTCCGTGATTTGCGGTGTTAGCCATGTCTCCGTAAAAACAATGACGCTAGCGTCCTTGTACTCCCTCTCAAATCTAACGAGCGCCGCGAGCTCGTCCGTCTTGTTGGCGAGGGCACGCACATTCCCCGTTACGACGGAGGGGAGGACCGGCCTGCAGCGTCTCTTCTTTTCCCGGAGTTTACGTCCCGCGCGGCGTCCACGGCGTGTCGTCCGCAGGATCTCGTCAGGGATAACATGCCTGTCTCGGGGGAACACAGCAGCGCTGCGCAGCGCCATCAGCTGATCCTTTGTGTAGACGAGCGGGGGACGGGGTCCCTTACACATCTTAAGCCGAGACAGGTAAATAATCCACCAAAAGTGCATTAAAGTGCAGCGTCGAGTGCAACCCAAGCTTAACGAACAGTGTTGACAAAAATATTTACAAAAGTGGGGCGGTTTAAAGGCAAAAAGTTAGGAAAGTTACGGAAAAGTGTGGGAGCGTTATGACGGGCAGCTAGCTCGCGCCAGTCACTGTATCTGCATGTGAGGAATATTCCAATATTAGCACTAGTGCTAAACGGAATGGTGGCCATACGCAATTTGCTCACGAGTCATGGACAATCTTTTTCATTCCGAATGTCGTCTAGTCGTGTTTTGGCAGTGTTCCCTTAACAGAACGCTGTTTCACAGAATACTTCAACTTTTTAAAAACTGCATACTGACAATATTCTGCTTTGAAACGGAATGCTTAAAGCACACACGCATAACTGCGCTCACTAAATACCAACGTTAGTGTCGTGTCCATTATCTTAGTAATATTTTTTTCGTGACTAATCGTCACTGGATCTATAGATTAATCGACTACTAAAATAATCGTTAGTTGCAGCCCTAAACAAAATAAATTGTGTTGTCATATTTTTTCAAAAATATATATTTTTAAAAATTCCATGGAGTGTTTGGCTACTTTGTGGCTCCCAGGCTCACACACTGAACAGATTTGGAAACTTAAAAAAAAAAAAAAAAAAAATTGAGCTCCATTTCAGTTTTTAATATTTTGTCATGGGATTTTAACCAACTAACACAAAACAAAGGACACAAGTAAGGGACTGTTGGATTTTGTGAAATATTTTTGTTTTTCCCATATCCATGGAGACTGCAAGAGGCTAGCTAGGGAGATAGCTATGGACATTAGAGATGCTACAGGTTTTTTTTGTGCTTTTTTTTACACCATACGTGGCAGCAAATGTAGCAGAAGATCTTCAGAGGAAACACTTTGAGGGAATGAACCATTTCATCACCAACTGAAACACCAGGGCAGAGTAAGAATGTCTTCACCTGACGCCCCCTGGAGGCTGCTGTGGTGCTGCAGGACACAGAGGAGGGACACGTTTGGCTCTTCCTCTCCTCAAACTGCCCTGACACAGATCTGCTGACCCTCCCTGACCAGTCCTGTGAAACTGACCTGAGACCTTTGACTGAGACACAAAGGCCACTGAGATGTGCAGTGGAAATGCCGCTGCTACATCAACTGCAACAGTTTCCTGCAGCAAAACTTGAATTTCGCCCGGGATGAATAAATTACCTGTCTGTCCGTCCATCTGTCTTTCATATTCATCAATCTAACATATAGCAGTGTTATTTGACAAAATTCTATGGACTTTGTGCTGCAGTCTATGCTTTTGTCACATAGGTAACGCTCAATACATTTTTATAGATTAATAGAATTGCATTTACAGTATATGCACTTTGAGTTTAATCAGACCATTGCCAAAAATATCAATACTCACAACTCTGCAGAGTGCATACATTTGTGGAAGTTATTTTACAGTTTCTAATAGGATCTGTCCTTCTTTGTTGTTACAGTTTTTGAAGTTTGTTTGCCATGGATGAGCAGACGGCCTGTCCCGGGACCAACGCCGAGAACAGCTCTCAGAGAAACGGAGACGAGGTGAGACACACAAGCTCCAAAATATCACCATACATTTTTCACTTTTTCCAGTTCTTTTCAAGAACTGCTTCCTAAAATGTCAAAACGCATGCATGTGTCAGAAGCCCAGGCGCGGCAGCTGGACCAAGGGCAGGAAGAGGAAGAAGCCGATGAAGGACAGTAATGCTCCAAAAGCTCCTCTTACCGGGTACGTGCGCTTCATGAATGACCGGCGGGAGCAGCTCCGAGCCGAGAGACCAGACGTTCCCTTCCCAGAGATCACTCGGATGTTAGGCAACGAGTGGAGCAAGCTGCCGCCAGACGAGAAGCAGGTCGGTCTAATGTAGAATGTTTATTAACAGATTATAGGATGTGGATAATAGGGCTGTGCAAAATAATCGTCATGACAATGCATCGCGATACTCATTTTCACAATATACTGCATTGATTCTTGATGCCAACCGCGGCAACCGTGCACCGCGCTGCGCCAAACTCCACTCACAGCCGGCCGCAGGCGCCAACAGCACTGCTCAGCAGCCCCGGGTGTACGGCCCGCGCGTACACCGGGGCTGCCGAACACGAGATTGAACCGCGGCGCCCGTGGTGGTTTAATCCAGGTTTAGTCCAGGCCCAGTCCAGGTTTAGACCTGGTTTAGTCCACGTTTAGTCCTGGTCTAGACTCTTAGCCAATCAGGATGCAGAACACAATGTTACACTATAAAAAAATGTTACACTATATAAAAAAATAAAATAAAAAAAAAAGCGATAGAGCGAGGGATTTGTTATTCAGCATCAATACATTTGTCTGCTTTTTACTAAGGAATAATTAATTGAGGAATATACAATATAATAATACTATGATATATTTATGACTCAGTGTTATGTTACTATAGCTTATATTCTTAAATTAATAATTTGCATCCCTAGTTTGAACATCATTTTTAGTTTTAGAAAGAATCCTCTGCACTTTTTTTGTTATTGGTTTGGTTTATTTGTTTTTGTTATTCAATAAATTCAGTTCTGAATTGAGTTGCTCAGAGTTCTGTATCAGTTGAAGACACTACCCAGATACACAGACACTGATATTTAAGTTATCCTCTTTTTTTTGGTGCATTTTCACTGAAGTATGTCGGAATATATTGCAATGCATCGCAATAATTCAAGTATTGTGATGCATCGTGATAGTATCGCATCGTGGCATATGAATCGTGATTCGAATTGAATCGTGACTTCTTTGCCAATACCCACCCCTAGTGGATATAAAGGTTCTATTTTACGCAAAAAGTCAAAGTCGGCTTTATTGTCAAAAAACATATGTACAGTTTACACACACAGGATTGAAATTGCAGCACTATCTAGGCCCACAGTGAACATAAACATCTGATAAATAAGACAATAAACACAATGACTAAACCATCACATCACATATCCCTGTAGCCAATGTACAAGACAATAAACACGGTGGCTAAAACATCACATATGCCCATAGCAAAAGTACAGCAAACTTGTACACTGTATAATACAAATAGGTAAAACACACAGTGTGTGATGTAATAAAGCTCAAATGGTGTCATTTAAGCAGCAGTGTCCGTGTCATTTACAGGGATGAAAGTGTTCCGCTTTTTGTCAGCCGAATCAAAAATAGTGTCTAAAACAAGGGTGCCGTCGATACGTTGATCGCGACCTACCAGTTGATCGCCAAGGTAGTGTGGGTAGATCGTAGTGTCGTAGTACTCGACACCTGTCTTGGTCTCGAGATGACTGCAATTATATTTAATTACGTCCGCTGCCGTTAGCAATAAACTTTTACCGATGCGGGAGTGCTCAGCCCGTGCGCGGCACGTCACCACGAGCTCACGCAACTTGTTCTCTACAGCGTGTACCTTTGCGTACCAGTGTGTATCACAGAGCAGGTTAAATTTTTAAAACATCCTACCTGTCCGTCCGCCTCACGTCAGTGCGCCTCTCCTTTTCACGCTCTCCCCGTGTATAGTGCACACAGGCTCCTCCTCAATGTGCGCTGATTAGAAGAGCAAGGACCAAACTCGAAGCAAAAACTAATCTAAATTTATGTTACAGTGTCCGCACAGAGCAGGCCTACCGCGACATGTGGTTGAATTTTGCCTAATAAAAGTGCACAAATGCATCTGTTTGTCAAGACATGCGTTTAGTAAATGTGTAAGAGTAAGAGTAAGGTAATGACAAAAAAATGTACAGAATGTACATGAAGTACATCAACAGGCATGTAAAGAATTGTCATATTTATAAATAAATGATTTGAATGTCACCACTAGTACCTGTGAATAAAATGTTTGTGTATTTAACGTGTGTGAATGAAACAAAACACATTTGATGAAGAAACAACATTATAACAGTGTAAACACAAGCTGAACAACAAATATGTCAAACTCATTTTAAAGTTTAACCAGATTCAACTTTATTGATCCTTTCAGGGGAAAATTATTTGAGCAGCATCAGACAAAAAAAAGGTTTAATAATAATCAGTGTGTTTTTCAGAGCGCCAACCTAGGAGATTCCATTTTAGCTGCATTGTATTTAGTCATTTTTCACAATATGGAAATCTGTTACAAATGGAATTGTTGTAGCTTGACCAGAGTGTCAACTGTTTCAAAACTTTATTATTTGTGTCTGTACGTTTTGCAGAGATACTTGGATGAAGCAGAGAAGGACAAGGAGCGCTACATGAGAGAGCTGGAGAAGTATCAAAAGACCGAGGCCTACAAACACTTCACCAGGAAAGTCCAGGAGAAACAGAAGGGCAAGAGACACAGAGGTCAGCGCTACAGTACACTCAACAGCTGCTAGTATTTAAAGATGCACCATGTCACTTTTCTGGTCTAGGGCCTAGGTTTGCCTGGGAGGTTTCACAGGATGGCTTTTAAACTTGGCTTGATGTTTTTGTTGTTAAAAATGAAATGAAAAGGCATTCTTGCTTTGAGCTTGTCTGCCTCTCCACAGATCATAAATGCCACACTGTGGACTATTCCAGACAACCGTAACCTCTTCAGTGATTTCGCATAGCAAAGAAGAAATTCAATTCTGGACAAAGGTTTTTGAGTGAATAAGTTTCGCAATTCATCCAAGCCAACAAACACACCACCAAGGTTATTATGGTTAATGAAAACAAACACAAAAACGAAAACTAAGATTGAAAAAATATTTTAACTGAAATAAATAAAAACAATAACTAACTGAAACTGTATTGTGTTTTTATAAAAACTGAAATTATAGACAAATTGCTCTTCGTTTTCGTCTTTGTCAGTTAATGTACAGTTTGATAACACAATACTTTCTTTTTGAATCCTGCTCTTGACAAATTACCCAAAGTATAACTCAAAAACTAAAACTAATAAAAATTAAACTAAAACTGAGCAGTGATGAGCAAATAAAAACTAGCTAAAACTAAACTATAATGAAAAATCTATAACTACTATAACCTTGCACACCATTTAGTGCAGTTCAATAGACCGAGCCAACAAACAGAAACTGTAAACAGGTAGGTGTGTTAGATTCAGAGTAGTTTCAGAGTAGTTTCAGAGTAGTTTCAGTGTAGTTTCAGAGTAGTTTCAGAGTAGTTTCAGTGTAGTTTCAGAGTAGTTTCAGAGTAGTTTCAGAGTAGTTTCAGAGTAGTTTCAGAGTAGTTTCAGAGTAGTTTCAGAGTAGTTTCAGTGTAGTTTCAGTGTAGTTTCAGTGTAGTTTCAGTGTAGTTTCAGAGTAGTTTCAGTGTAGTTTCAGTGTAGTTTCAGAGTAGTTTCAGTGTAGTTTCAGTGTAGTTTCAGAGTAGTTTCAGTGTAGTTTCAGTGTAGTTTCAGAGTAGTTTCAGAGTAGTTTCAGAGTAGTTTCAGTGTAGTTTCAGAGTAGTTTCATTGTAGTTTCATTGTAGTTTCAGAGTAGTTTCAGTGTAGTTTCAGTGTAGTTTCAGTGTAGTTTCAGAGTAGTTTCAGAGTAGTTTCAGTGTAGTTTCAGAGTAGTTTCAGAGTAGTTTCAGAGTAGTTTCAGAGTAGTTTCAGAGTAGTTTCAGTGTAGTTTCAGTGTAGTTTCAGTGTAGTTTCAGTGTAGTTTCAGAGTAGTTTCAGTGTAGTTTCAGTGTAGTTTCAGTGTAGTTTCAGTGTAGTTTCAGAGTAGTTTCAGTGTAGTTTCAGTGTAGTTTCAGAGTAGTTTCAGAGTAGTTTCAGTGTAGTTTCAGAGTAGTTTCAGAGTAGTTTCATTGTAGTTTCATTGTAGTTTCAGAGTAGTTTCAGAGTAGTTTCAGTGTAGTTTCAGTGTAGTTTCAGAGTAGTTTCAGTGTAGTTTCAGTGTAGTTTCAGAGTAGTTTCAGAGTAGTTTCAGAGTAGTTTCAGAGTAGTTTCAGAGTAGTTTCAGAGTAGTTTCAGTGTAGTTTCAGAGTAGTTTCAGAGTAGTTTCAGAGTAGTTTCAGTGTAGTTTCAGTGTAGTTTCAGAGTAGTTTCAGAGTAGTTTCAGTGTAGTTTCAGTGTAGTTTCAGAGTAGTTTCAGTGTAGTTTCAGTGTAGTTTCAGAGTAGTTTCAGTGTAGTTTCAGAGTAGTTTCAGTGTAGTTTCAGTGTAGTTTCAGAGTAGTTTCAGAGTAGTTTCAGTGTAGTTTCAGAGTAGTTTCAGAGTAGTTTCAGTGTAGTTTCAGAGTAGTTTCAGTGTAGTTTCAGTTTAGTTTCAGTTTAGTTTCAGAGTAGTTTCAGTGTAGTTTCAGTGTAGTTTCAGAGTAGTTTCAGAGTAGTTTCAGAGTAGTTTCAGTGTAGTTTCAGTGTAGTTTCAGTGTAGTTTCAGAGTAGTTTCAGTGTAGTTTCAGTGTAGTTTCAGAGTAGTTTCAGAGTAGTTTCAGAGTAGTTTCAGTGGAGTTTCAGTGTAGTTTCAGTGTAGTTTCAGAGTAGTTTCAGTGTAGTTTCAGAGTAGTTTCAGAGTAGTTTCAGAGTAGTTTCAGAGTAGTTTCAGTGTAGTTTCAGTGTAGTTTCAGTGTAGTTTCAGAGTAGTTTCAGTGTAGTTTCAGTGTAGTTTCAGTGTAGTTTCAGTGTAGTTTCAGAGTAGTTTCAGAGTAGTTTCAGAGTAGTTTCAGTGTAGTTTCAGTGTAGTTTCAGAGTAGTTTCAGAGTAGTTTCAGAGTAGTTTCAGTGTAGTTTCAGAGTAGTTTCAGTGTAGTTAGCTCTTCCCTTCAGGCAGATTTAAGGCAGTGTGCACCAGCATCTGACCACAACTGAAGAAGCAGCCAGTCAAAGATCCATGGCACTACGGTATCGTTACATCGAGGCGGGATTCTGATCTAGAGGCACTCAGTCATAATCCCACAGATGGTAGCTTTGCACCATCACCAACAGTCGGTGGCAAACACAGAAAAGTTCCATGATGCACCTTTAAGCAGGTGGCAGAACAAGGATATAACTTTGGTACAAACTTTTCTTTTTTTTTTCTTTTCCAGAAGTTGGACACCAAGCACCAAACGAAACCCTTCATGAGGTTTGTAATTCTTTGATAACTTAAGCGTCCAATAACCTCAAATATTTTACATGTTTTTTTTACATTTTACAATTGATACTTTGCAGTAGGGTACTGATACTGATACTGATACTGGGGGTGTTCTACATGCATCTTATTGGTGGATTGAAATCAGCAGTTTCCGTGGTGACTCAATGCACTCATTAGCAAACGCTGTCAAAGTTTTCAGGTAATCTGAAAACTCAAGAAAAATACAAAACTGATTCAAAGGACATTTTCAGCAGCCTGTGATCAATACGAGCGTCCTGTTCAGTTTGTTTTTCAGTGAGTCCAGGGATGAAAAATTTCCGCTTCTTGGCGGATTTCCACGTTTTTGTCAGTCACCTGGGTCATTTTTTACATCGGTGCAAATCCGTTGAGAAAAATGTTGGGTGTATATATATGTATAGTTGTGTTTAGGGTTGCCAACCGTCCCTTGAAAAATGGAATCGTCCCGTATTCAGAAACAAAAGTACGCGTCCGGTATTGAGCACTTTGTCCCGTATTACCGTGTAAATCAAAAATAGTGTCTAAAACAGGGGTGCCCAATACGTTGATCGCGATCTACCAGTTGATCGCCAAGGTAGTGTGGGTAGATCGTAGTGTCGTAGTACTCAACACCGGCCTTGGTCTCGAGATGATTGCGATCATATTTCATTACGGCTGCTGCCATTAGCAATAAACTACACACGGGGCTTCTCACTGCAGCCTGTGCGCTCGCCTGGAACCGCAGACACTGCACGACATGTCACCACACGCCACAGCTTGTTCGCAACAGCGTGTACCTTTGCTTACCAGTGTGTATCACAGAGCAGGTTAAACTTTTTAAAGGGATATGCCACCCCCAGGTCAAACTTGGGCATCTCCCCACAGTCCAGAGACTAAAATAAGTGGTGGAAAGCGTTTTCCTGCTCACCCAGCCATTGTCCGAGTCTGTCAGCACTGACCGCCGCGGTATCTGAAGCTCCTCCGCCTTAGACTGGAGTCTAACGGCGCCAGAGAAAGATTTCGGCCAAAAGGAATTAATTTGCTCGATGCGTTTCCCAATTACTTTCTGTGTAGTGCACATTCATATCGAGTGCAAATAAATGTGCAAATCAACACGGAGAGCTTGACGCAGTACGCTGCGCAACAGGGGAACTCCCTTCCTGGTGCGTAACAGGGATTCCCCTGTCAGCGTGGTGTGTGCTTCGTCTGTCTTTTTCCGCACTGAAAAATAGTTCCCACCCAAAATGACCAAGGCAAGCTCTCCGTGTTGATTTGCACATTTATTTGCACTCGATATGAATGCGCACTACACAGAAAGTAATTGGGAAACGCATCGAGCAAATCAATTCCTTTTGGCTGAAATCTTTCTCTGGCGACGTTAGACTCCAGTCTAAGGCGGAGGAGCAGCAGATACCGCGGCGGTCAGTGCTGACAGACCTGGACAATGGCTGGGTGAGCCATTATTTATTTTAGTCTCTGGACTGTGGGGAGATGCCCAAATTTGACCTGGGGGTGGCATATCCCTTTAAGCTCCGCGCCAATGGATCGGTCTGCCTAAATTTCATTACCACAAGAAATGAGAAGAGATAATGATTTCTTCACAGGAGACGATATACAAGCCTCTGTTCTAAACATATTTTACAGCTAATATACAGTGAGCCATTGCGTTGGCTTCTCTGATATTAGGGCTGAGCGGCAGATGAAATTACGCCTGCTGCCTGCTCATTTTTAAAATGATCTCGATTTCCCCTTGGGCAGGTATAAAGTCAATTACCTGCCTACCAATGCAGAGAGATGAATGACCACATGCACTGTCACTACAGGCTCTACGGTTCAATGTTTCTTCATAGTTTATTCTCAACACACAATAAGATTTGGCAACACTTTATAATAACTTAAGGTTATTAATTTTTAATAACCTTGATAAATTGTGCAGGTTTGTAACTACTTAATTGATGCCCTAACCTCTTAATTAAAGGTGAATTATGCAACTTTTCTGGTATCCATATAATTTTATAGGTAAATGTATTTTTAACAGCTTCCCCTGTTTATTCTGAGTGTGAAAATGGTCACAACTCACAGGAGGCATGTGATGAACTGTGGCACTCAGAGGGACATGTAGTTAATCACTATACAGTATTAGTTTCTGACATATTACTATGGAAATATACTTGGGATTATGTAACGATCACATTTTTTTAATGGTTTTATTTTGTTTCAACAGAAGGACATTGAGGGGAAGGACAGGACGGTGTTTGACATCCCAATCTTCACAGAGGAGTTCCTCAACCACAGCAAAGGTGAAGGTGCTTTTTTTAAACCTGCATTAGGCCAAGCATTTTTTTGTCATTGCAAACCACAATATTGATTTACAATGGCCTGTTAATAGAAAGAGGATGTTTTTGAGAAAGCAGAGAGCAGTGGGCAGAGTTAGGTGAGAACAGAGATCTGATGAGCTCTGAAAGTTTGATTTGAATAGATGGCAGATGTGAAACCTGCCCTCCGTTCACACTCACCTGTGCGCTCTGCTCTTCTTCTATCAGGACAAATCTGGCACACTGTCACACTGCACTAACATAGATGGCAACAAATTGGGATGCAGGGCAATACAGGATTAATCACACATGGATAAATCTAGCAAAAGTCAACTCTGAGTAAGATCATAATGAGGGAACTCCATTATAACATGGTCAAAAGTTCTTAAAAGTAGTTCTTACATAACATGTCCTCCATTTCCTCTTGTGCACAGCCCGAGAGGCTGAGTTGCGGCAGTTGCGTAAGACCAACATGGAGTACGAGGAGCGTAACGCTGCGCTGCAGAAGCACGTGGAGAGCATGAGGGGCGCTGTGGAGCGACTGGAGGGAGACGTGATGCAGGAGAGAGGAAGAAACGGCCTTCTACAACAGCACCTGGAGACGCTGAGGCAGGCGCTCGCATCCAGCTTCGCATCAGTGCCACTGCCAGGTCAGGAGGGGCATTACAAGTCCTCATAAACTCATTACATTGTGCGTCACTCATTCATGCAGTAAGAAACAATGTACCACAATGCACCTGATTCAACCCAGAAATGCACAACAGGTACTAAGGTCGGCCTGACCAAGACTAACTCAAGATCTGGACCTGACTTTTACACTCTTAAAAACATGAAAAACAGAACTAGTTCACTGAATTTGTAGTGAGGGTTTACAGTTATTTCTAATTTACCTTATGCATTCTAACCACCCCAGTTATTCACTTCTTTTCGGTACAGCCACAGTTGGCATACTAGTCGTGCACTTCCTGATTATCGAACAATAAAATACTTTCCTAATTCAATGCAGACAGCACACAGCTTTAAGAGGACATAGTCATTTAAAGCCATTTTCTACTTTAATGATGCTCTGTGGTCAAACACGGATACCTTTTCTTGTCTGTGTAAAAAAGAAAAAAGAAATCAAGAAATATTTTTTGACTGCTCTGTGCCTAGACCAATCGTACCATCACCCACAAATAATAATGAATGGTTTGAGGTTCAGTCTGATGAAACAAGTCCAAAAGCAAAAGTGCACAGCGCCCAGCCTCTAAACCCATGTGTTGACTTTCAGGAAGTGGAGAGACCCCCACCATCGACACCATTGATGTGTACATGAAGAAACTGCACAGCATCATCCTGAGCAGCCCCCAGGAGCACGAGCACCTCATCAGCACCGTGAGGGATGTGGTCACTCGCCTGGACAGGTCAGTACAGCCAGTCCAAACACGTGGATCCTCGCGTGGACATTTAGAACAAATGTCTATTTCGATTCAATTTTGAAAAGACTTTCCAGAGATGAAAGATTGCACATAGCTGTCTATAAAGAACAATATTGAAGAGAATAAAATCAGAAATATCTTTCACTTTTTACAAGAAAAACAGTCATTGGTTTGGCCTGAAGTTTATTAGTAAGTGGAGTACCAGATTTTCAAACCATGAAAGGAGGAAGCGGATATTTAAATCTGTTCCTAGTCAGGGGTGTCCAGACTTCACTGAGGGCCACATTTTGAAACAGATTTGAAGTGAACCCTCGCTCTATCGTGGTTCACTGTTCGTGGCCGCTCTGTTTCGCAGATTTTTTTTTCCAATTTTTTTTAATAGTGTAACATTTTTTTTATAGTGTAACATTGTGTTCTGTGTCCTGATTGGCTAAGAGACTAGACCAGGACTAAACATGGACTAAACCAGGTCTAGACCAGAACTAAACCGGGACTAGACCAGGTCTAAACCAGGATTAAACCGCTCTTTGCTGGCTTCGTGCGGCTGTTTTGTGGCTCGGGCTGAGAGCACGTGGTCCGGACGCGGCTGTTCTATCTCGTGCTCGCAGCCCCGGTGTTCGCACGGCCTCGCGCCGATCACGTTTCTCGGATTAGTCCACGATGAGGGGTGCACATGTGGAGCTTCTCCAAGGGGTTGGTGCGCATTGCTTCGCGTCCAGGGACGTGGTGGTGCTCCTCGTGCGTCCGGCGGGGCTTCTGGGGCCGTGTCTCCCCCCACACGTCACTATTAATACATTTTGTTGAAAATCTATGAAAGTTTGAGTGTTTAAACTAGAGACAAATGTGAGAAAAGGTTAATTCCAGTCTGAGAAAAGTGTATAATGTGTGTGATGAGGCACTTAGAGCCTTAAATCATGTAGAATAATTGTAAAATATAAAGTTGTCCTACTTCACGGATTTCTCTTATTGCGGGTTATTTCTGGAACATAACCCCTGTGATAAACGAGGGATTACTGTACACCAGTCGCCCATACAGTGGATTTGTAAATGGCTTTGACAGAACCATCATTATTAAGGCTTGAAACATTCATTCTAGGTCTGTGTCACAATGTATGTATACGACCAGCTGGGCTGTTTTCTGCAGAAGGCTTGAGGGCCAACAGAAATTCAGTTATAGTTTGGACACCCCTGTTTCTTGCTCTCACAAACCCTTTGGCACATGGCTAGTATTCACATGCATGAATGTGTGGCTGCATACAGAGCTGGTTGACCCACCATCACACAACCAATCAGCTGTCTTCACACTGGCAAACGGCTCTTTTCTTATGACTTTGTGAGGGATACAATGTTATGCAACAGTGTCTCAAAGCACTGCATTTACATCATAATTCATTTAGAATTTTTTTTCTTTGAATAATACGAGTTTTAAGATGTGTGTTATCCAAGTAGAATCCATGGCAAAAAGGAGAAATTCAATTTGTCAACTGGACGAAAGTTTATTTGGTCAGATCCGTGTCTCAGCTCATCCAAGCTGCTTCTTCAGTTCTGGTCGGAGTGCTGGAGGACACTGCCTATATCTGTCGAAGGGAGGAGCTAACTACAGTGGTTTGAGAAGGGACTTAAAGAGGCTATTTTTATGAAGAAAGACAATCCTTCCTTGAACAGAAATGGAGGTCTCAGGCATCAAAATCATAACATACAAAGAAAACAATAGTGCAGCAGGTCAGGTCCACAGGTGTGAAAACACCATTCTGGTCCTGAATGGTTCTGCTAACAAGACCCACACTCCACTCCCACTGCAGATCTAACAGGCCCACCTAACTAACACCAACTGGAAAGAAGTAGGTGTGGTGGTTTCAAGGTCATTTCATTGTAGTGAGCTCCTCCTTTCAGCCAGCACTCTCGCCAGAAGCTTGGATGAGCTGTGAAACGTATTTGACCAAACAAAATTTTGTCCAGTTGACAAATTGAATTTCTCCTTTTGCCAATATTACGAGTTGTCATGATCATGTTTAACCATTCCATTTCTTTTTCTGCAGATAATTCAGCACTTCCTGGAGAAGACTGGGATCCAAAACATTCGCAATGCGTTGATTCGTTCCTCGCTAAAATTCACCACGTTTCATCTCAGTCGTTTCTGTCTTTGAGTGTCTTGAGTAGATGAAGGTAATTTTGCATATCCTATTTATTTTTGACTGTTTGAAGTTGTTTGCTGTTGTTGTACCTAAATACTAAAGCACATAGAAAGGCCAGCCCCATGCTCATGTTGCAGTCTTCTTGTTCCAAACGCCTTTCTAACATTCTCTGAAACGTTACCGTGTCAAAACATGTGGACAATGTGCAGAAATCTTGTCGAAGTTTGTGTTCACACGGACAGACCTGTGCCATTCAGTTTCTATGTGAAATTCTGTGTTCAATAAAAACGTTTACACCTTTTTCCGTCACGTTTTTCAATGGTTTCCACAAGACTTTTAAGGGAACAAAAGCGTGCCATTTTACACCGAGTTCTTCTCTCAAACAGAAAACGCTCTGTTCCACCTTGTGATGTCGTGTGGTGGTACAGGAAGTGCTCCATTGTGTTTTTAAACTACACACACCTTCAATACAATCATTTGGATGATTTCAGATCTGGAATTGCCAATCTCTACTGCACAAAAGGTAAAAGGTAGATGTTTACTTGAAAATGACCACTCCATGACATCACAAGGTGGGACACAGCATTTTGAGCTTGGGAGATGTAGACAGACTACGGATGTCAACAATTAATGGACTTAGGATTAATTGTCGATCAAGACGTTGGTCGAACAAAATGCATTAATTGTAATTAATCGCTAATGGCGGACACGCGCACCCGCGCGGTCACGAAACAAGGCAACCGCGCACCGCGCTGCGCCAAGCTCCACTCACAGCCCTTCGTCCTGGTCTAGTCTCTTAGCCAATCAGGACGCAGAACACAATGTGACACTATAAAAAAAAGTTACACTATAAAAAATAACAAAAAATCTGTGAACCGCAATAGAGCGAGGGATTCCTGTATTTTGTTATTCAGCATCAATACATTTGTCTGCTTTTTACTAAGGAATAATTAATTGAGGAATATACAATATAATAATACTATGATATATTTATGACTCAGTGTTATGTTACTATAGCTTATATTCTTAAAGACCCTATTGAAACACTCAAATTCAGGTGAAAAACGCAGCTTTTCAATTAAGGTCAATCAACTATCAATTAATGAATTAATTGATAATTTGCATCCCTAAGACAGACTAATAAATGAGGATTACAACGTGTGAATGGAACAAAACACAACTCCAGGTAGGTTATTGAGGAGGTAACAGCATCTTCACATGACTTAATCAGTTTTGTGTAATATCGGACCTTTATTGCCGTACCTTGGAACACTCCAGGCAAAGCAATCATAGCTCCATGGAGACAAGACCCACTTTCTGCCAGAAAATGTACGCAGTGCATCTTTAAACTAAAAGACTATACAACAAGTTCATATCCCCCACCAGATGATGCCAACCCCAAAGAAAACATGAGAACGCTGCATCCTCCTTCCTGTAGATACTTACATAACCCACTGTTTTTTATGACCTCTTCTCCAGGGAGCAGAATGTTGTGCATCTCTCACTACTAATTAGTTTAATGAGCTAAGAAATGCTTTGATGCTCACCTACACGAATGGAGAGTCAAATTATAGACCACACAATGGTGGAGTTTGCATGTTAAATGAATGTACTTTAATTGCAATTGAATAAACAAGAACACAAGGCTGTTTTGTGTGTTTGTGTGTTAAATACATGTTTCAGTATTGTGTTTTGTGTAAAAAAACAAAGTCATGGTAAAAGTCCATATTCTGCTATTTTCTGATCGGTGTTCTAATGTTTCCTCATCACAAACACCTGGAGTTGTGTTTTGTTTCATTCACATGTTTAACACACAAACCTGCAGATTTAGGCTGAGTGCTACTCCCAAACGGAAAACACTCTGTTCCACCTTGTGATGTAATACAGGAAGTGTTCTACTGTGTTTTTGAACTCCATACACCTTCACTAGAGTCATTTGGATAATATCAGACCTGGAATTACAAATCTCAAATGAAATAAAGATAAAAGATAGCTGTTAACTTGAAAAGTACGAAGTTTGAGCCACTGTGAAGCTGTGGGAGATCTCGTGAAAGGAGTACATCAGAAAGTGGCACAGGTTGAGGACCTTTTGGAAGGGTTTCAACCGAAGGAAACATCTCGACATTTGGATATCCTCACGGGCATGCTGACAGAACTGGGCAAAGGCAACGCAGCGCAGTCTGTACGCCAAAAGGAACTAATGAGATCTCACGAATCTTCATGGGGATATGAAGATGGGGGTTTGGCAGAACCAGGGGCCCAGTTAAATTGCTCGCTCACCTGGGTCTCTAAAATGTATTTCATCATGCTAAATCTGTCCTGTCTCCTGTGAAAATCTGTCTCGGTTATCTTTGTTTTGACTTCCTTGCAAGAACACTCCCAAGGCCACAGATGTGGCTTATCATGAACTCTACAAAAACATTGGCACACACTATTCGGACTATTCACACTGACATGACTAAGTAAACATTGCCCTGTCTTTTTAGAAAGGTCTGCTCTCTGCTCTCGGTTTCAATCAATTTCATTGATTTCTTATCTGATTCCTGCCCTACCCTTCCTTTTTGTCGCCAAAGAATTGTTTTTCTGTCATTTTTCTGTCATTACATGTTGTGTATATACACTGGTACCTCACCTTACGAAAGACCCTACATACGAAAAATCCAAGTTACCAAACGCCTTCACGTCAAATTTTGGTCTCTAGATACGAAAGAAAATTCAAGTTACGAAACGCGAAAATCTAAAAAATTCAATTAATGCGCGCTCAGATGCCCTGAAACGTAAACACACTTTATCAACACACACGGGGTTAGGTTCCAGAGGTGGCCCGCGGTGGGAGAGGTCCACGAGGTAGGACAACTTTGTATTTTGCAATTGTTCTACATGTTTTAGGGCTGTAAATGCCTCACCACACATTCTACGCTTTTCTCAGACTGGAGTTGGGCTTTTCTCGCATTTCTCTCTCGTTTGAACACTCGAACTTTCATAGATTTTCAATGGAATGTGTTGATAGTGAAGCGGGGGGGGGGGCACGGCTCAATATAGCGCCGAACGTGCGAGGGCAGCGGAGACACAGGATTACTATCAACAACACATCATCAGTGTGGTAAAACTCACCTGTCTCACGACGGTCTAAACCCCGCTCACGTTCCCTTAGTGAGTGAACAATCCAACGCTTGGTGAATTCTGCTTCACAATGACAGGAAGAGCCGACATCGAAGGATCAAAATGCGACGTCGACGCGGTGCGGGATGGAGCCGCGGCACCCGGGCCGTGCCTCCCCCTCGGGGCCGCGGCCTGTTAGCTCACAGTGTCGGTGCCCCGGCTCTGGAGGTCACATAGAACCAGAGCCCGCCCCGCCCCGCTCTTATTCCCGCTGAAAGAGCGTCTTTCTCGGCCTCTTAGCTCTAGCGCGGAACGCACAAGGAGCGCGGAGACACGAGCAACTCGCTCCTCCAACGGCACTGCCATGTCCCGGGATAATCCTGGTTTAGACCTGGTCTAGTCCAGGTTTAGACCTGGTTTAGTTCTGGTCTAGACCTGGTTTATTCCAATCAGGACGCAGAACACAAATGTTACACTATAAAAAAAAGTAACACTATAAAAAAAAAAACTTGGAACGGATCAGGCCTTTTCCATTGAAATAGCTACTCAACTTACGAAAAATTCACGTTACGAAACCACTTCTGGAACAAATTAATTTCGTAAGGTGAGGTACCACTGCACTTGTATTGATTATATTGCATCTTTTCCACTCTGCATGTCCCAGTCGGCGGCCCCTCCCCTACCCACTCTGTACTGTCCTGCCTGCTTAGTGGGGAAACTAAATGTCGAATTCACTCTACATGTACATGTTGTTGTTTTTCGACAATAAAGCAACTATGACTATGACTATGACTATGACTACTGCTTCATGACATCATAAGGTGGACCTTTTGAGCTCTGGAGATGTAGACAGACTAATAATAATGGGTTAGTCAAACAAGTGTGAATGAAACAAAACACAACTCCAGGTCTGTTTTTGAGGAGATTCTAACAGTCTAACTTGTCTTAAAGCTCACAAGAGTCAATTTTGCTTAATATAATAATAATAATAATACATTTTATTTGTTAGGCGCCTTTCTATATCATAGAAACCAGTACAAATATATTCAAATTGTGGAGTTACTGTTGCCTTTTTATATGTGTCACATGGACATGAAACCAACGAGCTCTGGTATTCACTAATATTGACACTCCCCATTAGGGCTGAATGATTGTGTGAAAATAGCATTAGAGTTGTATGTTTTAAGGTCCTATATTACAAATAAATGCCCATTGTGAGCTTTTAGCCATGTTATAACATTGTTACTTCTTTAAAAACATCAAATGAAACCAAAAAAGTTATTGTAGAGATGCAAATGCAAGGAGCAGCAATTTAAAAGTGAAAAATGCATAGCACCCTCAGCTGGCTGATTTCCAAAACCTTTTTTTACTCTTATTATTTTTAAAGTAAATAAAATGGTTGCCATCCGAGGTGCTCATTTCTCCCACCAACGACTGGGAGGTCCCAAAGTGAGATCAGACCACTCTACAACAACAAACACCTCCCCAAAAACAGACCTGCACATGTGTTTTGTTTCACACATGTTTAAGTAACACTTTATTATTCGTGGGTCTACATCTGTAAAGCTCCAAATGTTCCTCCTTGTGATAGTTTTGAAACAGACTTTTACCCATTCCCAATCCCAGGGCTAAAATTATCCAAATGCATTGTAAATTTCTCTCATCTGGCCAAGATTAAAACTTATATCAGATGATTCATCATGTTTTCAGATTTATTATCTACTTACTGGACCAGAGACTGCTTAAGTCTAGTCTGGAGGTCAATTCAAAAGTTCCAAACTCCAGGCACAGCTTCCAGGTGCTGGGAACAACAGGAACATTGAATAATTCCAGAAAAAAAGAAGTTTACCGCACACTCGCTTGACTTTACTCTGCGGTAAACTTCTTTTTTTCTGGAATTATTCAATGTTCCTGTTGTTACCAGCACCTTTTTTCTGGATCTCGTCTAGAGGGAGTTTGTTTTAAGATAACTGGTCTAGTAAAATGATCTTGCTGCATGGACAGATCATTTCACTACTTTTATGTCATTTTCTTATAGATTTAAGTTTAAAAACACAGTGGTGCACTTCATTACCACAGGACATCAAGTGTTTTCAGTTTGAGAGAAGAACTAAGCATGCAGGATCTGTGTGTTAAATGTGTGAACGAAACACATTTAACACACGCCCTTTAAAGTTCACACTCTAACACATCCACATCTCATTCTTATGCAGAATATATAACAAATATTTATACGACATTCTTACATTTTGATCATTGATGTGTAAGATCCACTGTCGAACTGCTTGTGTGTGTGGAGGAGGAGAACGCTCTGAGGAACGAGGTCAAATTATGAACCACTTTGTCAGTTATGCTTCAGTGCAATAACGAGGGATCGGTTTTAATGGCTTTTCAGTGTTCAGATCAATTGAGATGATTGGGGCCACGGTTCACATCAGTTGTGACCTCGTTAGTAGAAATAGGTTTGGTGTAATTGTTGTTTTTCCAATAGGACAATGTACAGTGTGAGTAGCAGCCATTATGGTCAATTTAAAGCTGCACTGCGCAACTTTTCTGGTGAAGGGTCCGCTATACCTGCTTGTCTCCATGGAGATGTTATTGCTTTGCTGAAAAATAGAATAATTTTTTTCTGTGAATTGGGGCGTAATGTAGCGTAATGTTCACCACACGACTGCCCTTTATGTCCATTATGTCCATATTTTGTCCTACTTTAAAACAAAGTCATGTTTTTTCTTGTTTGAACCTGCAGTTTTATCATGACTCTGGACTTTCTGGAAACCTGAATCATTCTGTCGGTAAAGAATAAAAACACTACAACTTTCAGCTTGTGGAAAGAACTGGACAATCCTTTTCAAATCCTCGGTTATTTTGGCATCTTCTCTGCGCAGGATCCTGTAGCAGCATCACATGTGTTTGTAGAGAATACGTAAAGAGACTTTTACATTTGTACGGACATCCATGTCCAGTTGTGTGCATGCTTTGGGTTAGCGTTAGCATCTGGTGTCCTAAAGGATCCTAAAGTGAAAAAGCACATTCCAGCTGCTCCAGGAGGACGCTGCAGGGTCCGGTCCGGTCCGGTCTGGGAAGAACATTACTGGACACGGCTCAAAGTTCAAAGGTGTGTCTTTCTTCAGAGGGGATGAAGTACATCCTGTTTTGTGGCCATGATATTTGATAAAAGTTTGTTTAAAGGTGCATTGTGTAACTTTTCTGGTGGAGGGTCCGTCAAATGTTTTTCTTCACAGAGATGTTATTGCATGTCTGGAATGTTTCTATCTTCATGGAGACAAAACCAGACCAAGTTCCAGGTCAGCTCTGTGGAGAGGCGACCCCGCTCACAGCCACAACGCCTGTTATTCTAGAGCCTGTTATTCTAGAGCCTGTTATTCTAGAGCCTGTTATTCTAGATATTTCTGAGCTCTAAAAGCGCCTCTACCTGAATAAATGTAAAGTAGAATGTAAAGTAAATGTAGAGCTGTTTCATGTGCCCCAGGGAACGTTGGTGATGTCACAGTGAGGACACAGTGTTGTGTACAGACAATATACACAGTATATAACTGTATTCAATATTGTACAGTATCAGTCTCCATGTATAGGTTGTTGTGTTGCCTAGAATGTTCCACAGTATGGCTTTAAACTCATTTCTCTTGCATTTATTCAATTAGAGCATTCTAAAAAAACATGAATTCCTCTTGTGAGCGGACGTGCCTCGCCATAGATCTGACTTATAACTTCACTTGTCATTGTAGAGATGTGTTGAATGTCACATGTGACATTGTGACACGTTTTGATTTGCTTTCACATGTCATTATTATTATTATTATTATTATTATTATTATTATTATCATTATTATTATCATTATTATTATTATTATTATCATTATTATTATTATTATTATTATTATTATTATTATTATTATTATTATTATTATTATTATTATTATTATTATTATATTGACAGTGGTGGTCTTGAGTGTCTGTCTCGATGCATTTGAGGTACAGAAATATTGTATAAGCAGCTCTTGAGGTCAAAATACGTCTGCCATTATTTTATTGAGACTCAGGAAGTGCACTTTAGCATGCTATTTGTTTTGTTGTCAGCATTACCGAGACGACAAAACTCCGCTCTGATCTCTGGAAACTGTGAAAAGTGCTTCTAAACACATTAGGACGCTCAGAACGCATAAGGCAAGAGAAGAATACGTTTGGACGGCTGCAAACCCGATAAAATCTTCAGTTTTTCATGTTTTTAAGTCCGTAAAGTCAGGTCCAGTGTCTGTAACACATGAGAGTCTGATTCATACGTAACCTTCAACTGATTCTAATCACCTTCTGTTCTTAGACATGCTGAGTTGTCCCGTCATATATTTATTCAGCTGGGAAAGGGAAAGACCATCACTGGAAAACTGGAGTCATCATCTGTCTCTGCCCTCTTCCTCTTCTTTACCCTCCTCTTCCTCTTCCTGCTCCTCTTCTTCATCCTCACATCATCACTGGATTGTCCTGGCTTAAACTCCGCCTCTGTCACTGGACGAGTCGATATTTGACTCATTCCTGATCTGAACTTGCTGCTCGTTCTTCAAAAATGTACAATGTATTTGAGGAAAAAATCAGGGATCACGATAGAAGCAGAAGTTTAATCATTTACAATTCACAAAGTGCAGTGGGTTAAAGAAGCTCTGTGGATTAAAGCTACAATCTGTAAGTTTAGTTTCCTTTTTCATACAACATACACATACAATCTATTTAGAGATGGTTCTGAAATACAAAAACTACTATCAACCGGGACAAGGGGCCTTTTTGTGATTCTGATCTGAAGAACTCGGACTGCAGATAAGATCAGACTTTATTGATCTCACACAGGAGAAATTCACTTGCCACATTAGCTCCAGGAAGTTTAGTGCAAAAGAAAGTTTGAACAAAAAAGTGCATCCAGACAAGATAAGTCATAATAATAAAAATAAGTAAATAAGTAAGTAGTCAAATGGCAGGGCTGGGCGGTATACTGCTTCATATCTTTATTTTTTTTAATGATATGGATTTTTCATTCATCCCAACACCAGTGAGTGTGTGTACAAAAGGTCGGGACTGCAGAGCAGCACTGTTGGAGACGGGGACTGTTCTGCAGCGGCGTGAGAGCGGTGGAAGTTCAGTGTGTCGAGTGGTGAACAACATGGACGGAGAAAATGTTACAGACACAGAGGAACTTATACCGAAAAGATTGTCAGTTGTGTGGAAGTACTTCGGTTTTAAAAAATCTGGTGCTGATATTCTGTAAATGTCGTCGGGCTAAAGTTGTAGCCGCAGGAGGCGACACGAGCGATCTGCTTCACCACCTCCGTCACAAACATGTCCTGGAATATAAAGAATGCATGAAACTAAGATCTGCATCCTCTTCCACGTCTGCAGGGAATGTATGTTGGTGTCCAACACAAAACGCCGCTCAGACGTCACTCAAAGACGCGTTTGCTAAGGGGACGCCTACGACAAGAAAAGCAAACGGTGGAACGATATTACCAACGCTGTTACTGTCCACTTAAGCTTAAGCTTAAGACTTTATTGGTCTCACACACAGTGACACACGGGAGAAATTTGACTTCTGCATTTGACCCATCCTTTTCAGGAGCAGTGAGCAGCCATCTTTTTCCGCCGCCGGGGGGGCCGTACCGTGAAGGGTCTTGCCCAAGGACCCACACTGGTTAGCTCATTGCCCGGGGGTTAAGATTAAGCCTTTATTATTAGCCAAAGACCTAGTGCCACTTAGTCCTGTCAGAGCTTCAAGGAGATGATTAAAGCTCTAGACCCAGATATGTTTTACCAAGTCAGAATTACTGCTGTAATTATTCTCT